>VDFB02355608.1:0-13475 GCA_007258455.2 Sequoia sempervirens | reverse complement strand
TTCTTCTGTATTCTCACTACTTTACTGTGTTGTTGTTGTTTCAGTACACAGTTGGGATTATTATTTTTATCAATTCTATTTATGAATGATTGCATTCAACTGATGAATGCATTAATCAAAATAACATTGAGATCAAATCTAAGCTATGTTTTTGAATTTTTAAAGATTTCAAACGCTTAAGACATTCACCCCTCTGTACTTTAACTCCGAACAATTGGTATCGAGTGTAGGGTCCTCTGAAAGGTTTTAATCACCTTGGATTGATCTTGGTCTTGGAGTTTGTTTTAAATGGCACATTCTCAAGACGGTGCCTCTGTAACCAGAGCTCTGTTATTTGATGGAACAGATTATGTGTTCTAGAGAATAAGAATGGAAGCTTTTCTTGTTTCTTTTGATGTTGATGTTTGGAGCATTGTTTTAGAAGATTACAATGTACCAGCCACTATTCCCACTGATGCTGTTGAAAAGAAGAAGTATGAAACAAATGCCAGAGCTAAGCATGCCCTCTTGTGTGGGTTAACTAAAGATGTGTTTATTAAAGTCATGCATTGCAAATCTGCTCATGGCATCTGGAATAAACTTGAAACTATATATCAAGGGAATGAGAAAGTCAAATTGTCTAAAATCATTACACTCAAACATCAGTTTGAGGAGTTGAAAATGAAGGATGATGAGAAAGTGGCTGAATATTTTCTAAGAGTTGATGAAGTTGTCAATGCTATGAAAGGTCTAGGTCAAGAGGTTAATGAATTTGATGTGGTCACAAAGGTTGTTAGAACCTTACCATCCAAATTTGAATCTAAGGTTTCAGCCCTAGAAGAAAAGAAACACTTTGATAAGCTTATCTTAGATAGCCTGCAAGGAATACTTACTGCCTATGAAATGAGAACTAGCAAAAACAATTCAACAAGAAAAGAAACTGCCTTTAACACTGAAAAGAAAGAAAAAGTCGAAGTCAGTGAATCAGAGTTGTCTGATTCTAAAGAATCCCATTTTGCTAGAAGACTTAAAAAGGGGTCAGGAAAATATAAGGGAAAACTTCCCTTTAAATGTTTTAACTGTGGAAAAATAGGTCACTTTGCTGCAAAGTGTCCCTATGATGATCAAATTTGTGACAATGAGACAACTGACATATAGCCTAAGAAGAAGGCCTTCAAACCTAAACGAAACTTCTATTTCAAAAAAGAGAAAACATTAGTAAGGATGAATCTGATATTGAGCTCCTCCAAAGATCTGTTTAGTAAATAAGATAAACCTTGTTCATGGCTGAAATTATCAAGAAATGATTCAAACACCATTGACATTGAAGAAGGTGAAGTAGATCTTGAAAGTGAGCTGAAATGTGCTTTACAAGAGGTCAGAAAACTCAAAAAACAAGTTCTTGCTCAAGAACATAAACTAGATCAAGAAATGGTCTCTCTAAAAACTCAGCTTGAAGAAGCTAAAAGAGTTGAAGTCTATCTTCGAGAGATTGTAAGCTACAAAGATCAAGAAATTCAAAAACTAGAACAAGAAGTAGTCCTTCTTAGGAAGGAAATTGAAAAATATGAAAGCACTCTAAAACTGAATGAGATGCTTAGCAAGCAAAAGATGTACACAGATAAAACTGGTGTTGGTTTTGAAAAGGGTGAATGCTCAACTAACAATGCAAAACCAAACCCCTCTTCTAAAGTCAAAGGTTCAGGTTCAAATCACTCAGAATTTGGTAAGGATCACGTTCAGTATTTAAGAGGTAATAGACCTTCATACAAAGTCAATCCTTTCTTCTATGGTTATTGTTTTTTCTGCAACAAATTTGGCCATAAGGTGAGCACTTGTAGGCTTATGAATCATAGAATGCCTGTGTTTGGTCTTAGCAACACCATGGTTTTGTTAGATGCATCAAATGTTTTAAAACTTGGGGACATCACAAACAATGTAGATGAATTCGCAACGAGAGTAACAAAAGGTTTGAAACTAAGATCAGCATCAACATTGAACAAACTATGTTGGTCTAAACTGGCCAGCCCCAAGAAAGACTGAAGTGGGTCCCGACAAAGTGGATGTTCTAATCATATGACTGGTGACAAGGATAAGTTTATAAAACTTGAAGATTATGTAGGTGGATATGTTAAGTTTGGTGATAACTCTGGTATTCAAATCAAAGGTAGAGGTTCACTTCTTCTGAATGAAGACACTCCTATCTATAATGTGTACTATGTGGAAGGTCTCAAGCACAATCTTCTAAGTGTTAGTCAAATCTGTGATAGTGGTTATCATGTTCTTTTTACTTTGCAGGGATGTGAGATTAGGAACAAACTTGGAAAGGTTGTTGCAGCTGGAAGGAGGACAAAAGGAAATGTGTACAATCTTCTTGACTCATCATGCAATGACAATAATCAAGGTATGTGTCTAATGGGCCAAATTGAAGAGAGTTGGTTATGGCATAAAAGATTAGGACACATAAACTTTGAAAATTTGGTTAGAATCAGTAAGAATCAAAATGTTAGAGGTTTACCAATTCTTAACAAGCCAGAAAATTCTATGTGCAAAGAATGTCTAAGTGGTAAACAAACTAAAATCAGCTTCAAAACAAAAGAACACTCTTCATCAAAACCTCTACAACTAGTGCATACTGATTTATGTGGACCAACTAGAACAAGGTCTATTAATGGTGAAAAATATTTTATGCTTTTTGTGGATGATTATACTAGAATGGTATTGGTCACATTTCTTAAGCACAAATCCGAAGCCTTTGAAAGGTTCAAAATCTTTCGTAAAATGGTTGAAAAGGAATCTAATCTGAAACTCAAATGCCTTCGATCAGACAAAGGAGGTGAGTTCACCTCTCAAGAGTTTATTGATTACTGTGAACAACATGGTATTAAAAGGCAGTATGCTGCAACTAAAACACCTCAACAAAATGGGGTAGTTGAACGTAAAAACAGAACTGTAAAAGAAATGGCTAGAACCATGCTAGATGGAGCTAAGTTGCCTGATATGTACTGGAAAGAAGTTGTTCATACAGCTATATACATTTTGAATAGAGTGCAGATTAGAGTGAAATCTAAACACACTCCTTATGAACTGTGTTATGGAAAAACTGCTTCTGTCAAATACTTTAAAATTTTTGGAAGTAAGTGTTTTATCAAAAAGGATGATGATAACCTTGGGAGTTTTCAATCCAAGAGTGATGAGGATATCTTTTTGGGATACTCAACTCACAACAAAGCTTATAAATGTCTCAGCAAAAGACTTAATAAGATTGTTGAAGTTGTTAATGCAAAATTTGATGAAAGACCACATTTGAATGTTGAATCTTTGCAGGATAATGAGGAAGAAGAACTTAAACTTGAAATAATTTCAGAAGGAGCTGAAACAACAAAGTCTATTACTGAATCAGCAAGCCCTAAAAATGAAAAAGCAAGTCCTGAAAAGGTTGCATCAAATGCTCCTTTGAAAACTCTAGCTATATATCACCCCAAAGATCAGATTATTGGGGATACAAATGCAAGAGTTCAAACTAGAAGAAAGGCTGCAGAATCTAATGAAAAGGCACAAATTGCTTTCTGTCTAGTTAGCTGCTTGAGCCTAAAATTTTAATGAAGCTCTCACGCATCTATGTTGGCTTAATGCTATGCAGGAAGAAATTGATCAAATTGAGAAAAATTAGACTTGGGAGTTAGTCCCAAGACCAGATGACAAGAATGTCATTGGAGGCAAATGGATTTACAAAAATAAGCTTGATGAAAATGGTAATGTTATTCACAACAAAGCAAGATTTGTCTGCAAAGGCTATGCTCAACAAGAAGGAAAAGCACTGGTGGTGCTGCATTCTTTCTTGGTGATCGTTTAGTGGCATGGCACAACAAGAAACAAGTATCTGTTTCTCTCTCTACTGCTAAAGCAGAATACATTGCTGCAACTTCATGCTGTACTCAAGTACTGTGGATGAGTCAAACTCTTTCAGATATGGGTATTGATGTTTCTAAACTTGTTTCCATTCTTTGTGATAACACTAGTGTGATAAATATTTCAAAAAATCTTGTTATGCACTCTCGCACTAAACATATTGCTATCAAGTTTCACTTTCTTCGGTGAAAGGTTTTGCTAATGGTGTCCGCTATGCTGTTGGATCTCAAGATCAGGTGGCTGATATTTTTACCAAACCCTTAGCAAAAGAGTTATTTGAAAGGTTGAGACTTCGATTGGGAGTTATCTCTCAATCATTACTTCACTAAATCTCCAAGCTACTGCTTAGGGGGAGCATGTTATATGTTTTGATTCACTTAAAGCTCTCCTACAATCTTGGTTGTTGCACTGGTAGTCTTTTTTTTTGCAGTTGTTTCTCATGATTTTTTGGTTGGCTTCTCAGTTGTGTTATGGCAATGCACATTTTCTTCTATTCTTTTCCTTGAGGCAAAAAGGGGGAGAGTCATTTGTGTTTTTCCATCAAGGACAAAGGAGGAGTTTGTTGGATCTTAGTTGTGTTTATGGTTTGTCCTTGATGACAAAATCTCTTTTAGTTGGTTTCCTTGTCAGGATGGTTCTTTTTGCATATCACGGTATTGGTTGAACTTTCCTCTTCCGAGGGCTTACACATATGGCATAGGTATGGCGAGGTCTGATCCGCTTTGAAATGTTTGCTTCTCCGGGCGGAACATTTTCGGATGTCATATCGATTGCATTTGTATCTGAGTTGCTCTCGGTAATAATCCCGTTGTCTTGGCGACAATGGAAATATCTATCGGCATGAGTTGTGTTCACCGCTGGGAGGTCTTACCGAATGAGTCAGGTCTCACCGACTAACTCATAAGATGGTTCATCGGCATAAGAAATCCCTATCGGCATGTTTCATCGAGCGTTTTGTGTCTTGGTGACCGGCACAAGAAAGATTATTTCGGTAAGACTTGTCTTTTGTTTCGGTGACTGAAAGTGATCTCTATCAGCATATGTTATTCCGTTGGTATGTGGTCTTAGCGATATTGGTATGTCACACCGATCGGAGATTAAAAGGAAACTCATCGGCAAGAGCTTAAGGCTTTGGTGTGAGGTTATAACGAATATGCAATGTCACACCGACCGATGGTGGATGGATGCGTATCAACAAGAGTTTTGTTTTGGCGGAATGTCATAACCAACTCTTTGGTCTTGCCAACTAAGTCTTATGAAATGCATTCAACGAGAGATTGGCATTGTCTCAGCAACTCAATGAATAAAGTTTCTTTTTGATATGACAAAGTATTCTCTGTGAGGTCTCCCTGAAGGTTGTAGGTTATAGCAACTCATAAGATTTGAAAAGTCTTTTCGGTGAAACTCTTTCATTGATTTGAGGTCATGGTGAGGATGATGTGTCTTGTCGACAAAGTCAAATGAATGACTTTCGGTATAACAAAGTTGATCTATATGATGTCTCTCTGATATCTAAAGCTATAGTGATAGCGAATGATGGTTTCATTTCGGTGAGAGAACCTTTTTGTCTCATCGACCAGAAGGATGTTATGAGCTCTCAACATGACATTATGTATCTGATATGACTTCTCCCAACTCTGATCGGTCTTGGTGAAAGTGACAAACATAAGGTTGTCTAGCGACGTTAAAGTTTCCTTCGGCATAACGTGTCATCGATGGAAATAAAAAGGGAATAGGGAAAACTTTCTAAGTTTATTCTTTTAGTTGGGTATCGAACCCTAGCCTGGCCGCCATCATGAGAAAGTTTCATAATCTGTTCTTTTCTTTTGTTGCTAATTGTAACGGTTTTTACAGTGGTTTATGGAAGGTTTATTTGGTGCATTTCTAGCTGGAAGCTCGACAGTGGTTGATGGAGCCATGGGAGTTATAGATTTGTCTAGTATTTTTGTTTATGCATTTCATGCTACTCATATTGGTTTATAATCACCATTTTTATTTAACTGCTCTCTACATCTCAGTCAATATGATGCCCTGACTGAGTTTTGTCATTGATGCATTAGAGGTTATGATTTTCTGTGGTGGACAGTTGTGCTTTTTATGCATCAATATGAACTCATACATTATAGATTTGTTGAGAATGGCTCTTAGTTGGGTTGGTTGTTCTGCCGTTACTCCTGAAGATAGTTACCTTTTTGGCAGTTGTATAAAAAGAAGTAGAAAACTCTTTTCTGCTGCTGTTGTTGTAATTCTGAGATTATCATTCTTTGGCTATATGAAAATATGTGGATAAAACTCTACAATAAATCCCGAATGAATCGGAGATTATGAAATTTCTTCTCTCTATAGAGGTATTTTAGGGATTCAATTTGAATCCTTTTAAAGGTATTCGTAGATGAGAAAGCGATATGTGTAAGCTGAAGCTTGAGAGAAATCCTCACGAGTTATTATTATTGTTAAAACATAATTTGAGGGTTGGTACTCCTTGAGATGGAATGTACCTCTAAGCCTTGAGGGTTGGTGCTCCTTGGTGGGTGCTCAAAGAATAAGCTATAAGGCATTGTGAATAGTTGATTAAAAAGATTAAGCACAGAGGCATTTAGGGAAGTGGTTTTTAATACACCCGGGGAGGGTTTTCCACTTGGCAAATTTTGTGTCACTTTATTCTTCTATGTTCTCACTACTTTACTGTGTTGTTGTTTCAGTACACTGTTGGGATTATTATTTTTCTCAATTTTTTTTATGAATGATTACATTCAAATCATGAATGCATTAATCATAATAACATTGAGATCAAATCTAAGCTATGTTTTGAATTTGTAAAATTTGTCAAATCGGTTAAGACCGTTCACCCCCTCTCGGTATCATTTAACTCAACATCCTCAACATACCAACTACACTTTCAAAATTTCCCATTACGTGCATTACTTTTCCAAATTCATTAGGTATACTTGGAAAAGGGTCATACTTGGGATTTTTCTTCAATTTTGCTTCTAGCATCTTCCTATAAGCAAGGTATTTAGCTTTACTTTCATCTTGTTCTTCAAATCTAAAAACATTCCTAATGACATCCTCAAGGTAATAAAAAACATGCACAAAATTACCCATTTTCTTATTTGCTTTGAGTTTATTGATGAAGCCCTCAGGATCATGATTCCTCGAGTGCATAGTCATCAACTTATAAGGAGCCAACAGATGCACTATTTTCTTCCATGCCCCTTTCAACAAAATATAATCTACAAATGTTTTACATTCTAGAAAGAATGGCCCTTTCCTTTTTGAATCTGGTAAATGCATTATCTATGAAGCTCCTAGTTGTCTCATGATTTCAAGGAATCCTATCCTCAAAGGCACATCTCTTGGCAAGACATATGGATCTAGACCATTACCATACACTCTAAAAAATGTCTTGTCAAGATATAAATTCAAGTCTCCCCAATTATGACTCAGGTTCAAGTCTGGCCACATCTCCATGTGTCTCAAAAACTCATGAATTTTCCTGGGAATTATTGGTGGTTCATACATCAGAGACCTTATTCTGGATGCAAAATAATTTTGAAATATTACAAAATTATACTTCTTATCATCTTTATCTTGAATTCGGGTCCAACACTGAATAGGAAATTCAACACCCTCCTCTTTCCTTCTCAAATTGATATCCTTCTCAAAAACCTTCCATCCCCTATGCAAACGCATGTGCATTAATAATGAATACCACCAGAACTTTACCCATTGTTTTCCTTCCTTCAGCACAATTAGACCTTTATGGATGCTTTCTGCCAGATAAACACCATAATCATAGACAATACTATATGGTGGGTGTTGCATATGTGTGGCCAAATAACTATATTCTTTCTGCAAAGTGTCAAGTGGGGTGAAACTAATGATTTGACACAGAGAATACACAATTTTTCTGAAATAACTAGAAAAATAGCTCATTGGGAAAGGCTCAAGCTCCTTATCATCAATCCTAATCTACCTTTATGTTTCCCAGTGTCGGTCATTGTAGTATTTATAGGCAACATATTTTTTCTAATGAACACCTTGGTGTTGTATTATTTTCTAATATCATCCATATCTAGATGGACCATATCTCGACTCCACTCATTTAAGTCAAAGATTTCTTCAATTTCCTTCCTAGTTATTCTTACCATATCTACCCCATCAAATGTCTTGACCACTCTGGAAACCGGGTCATACCTTGAGGTGATATCCTTTAAAAGGTCAACATCCATGTATACATTGGGAACAATCAACTTTCCCATATCCAACCTTCAAGGATTACTGAGGGGAGCTCCAAGGTTCCTATTCCTGAACCAATGTTGAAACAGCTAACATCCAGTGTAAGGAACTTTAGCATCCTTTATGAAGCAAGCTTTATCCGTCACTCCTTCCTTCATAGTAGGTCCATGAAACAAGACCCTCCCTTCTGGTTTCTTATTTGTGGATTAGGGTAGCACATCAATTACATCCTAGGAGAGTGTTCTAGACTAGGTTGAAGAAGAGGTAGTTTGTACTTTGGGAGCCATGTGTTCTATATATACTAGGGTTCTAACATGAAGAATTTCAACTATTTTCCCTCCTAATTGTAACCTATGACTCAGACTGAATGCTAATTCCAAATGATTTTATAGGGTTATGGCCTTTTAAAGACAAAATTTACCCTAATTTAAAGCAATGAAAACAAGGCCATAAAATGCACTCGTTTGAAAGTGAATTGAAAGCAAGCCCTAATTCAAAAAATTGAAAAAAGCATAAAACTACATTTTTCATACTTACAGCTTTCAATTGAGATAAACCCTAATTCCAGCCAGGATGACTTCTACAAATTACTTCTCTCAATTCTTTGTATCACTCAAAACACGTCCTCAAATCCCAAATAAGCAAGAATTGACCATATACATAAACTCTGAAGGCAATTGAATAGGTTCATGGGTCACTTCTTCCATTACTGCCCACTCGTGCAAAGTAAAATAATTGCAATGGGCGTACTTTACAAATTTGAATGTGTATCATCAATCTGTGGCTGAGATGGACATCTTGAATGACTCAGATTGATTCAATGTCATTTGAATTCACATCACTACTCCAGCTTGAACAAACAACCAATAAAAACCCCCCCGACTAGACCTTCTTCATGTACCTGTGGTCTCTAGCTTCCAGTAGCCATAGAGTGTACATAGTGGCTTCTCACGAGTCTCGCTGCTTTGAACGAGCTTGTATCTTGCCTTCATGAGCTAGTGGGGAATGATGGTGATTAATTTTCATCTTTCAATCATAACTGTCGATCTCAAAGCTTCAAGCATTGGAATACAACATAACAACTGGGCCCATATGATTGATCACATATGTGTCATCATTTCACTGATCTCGCAGTGATTAAACTACCATCACTTGGGATGAGAGAGCTATTAGGGAATGGCCAAGATTAAATCCCATGATTAGGTGATCTTCAAACCTGCACATACGACGAAGTTATTCATAAAAGAGGGCCTTGACTAGGCTGATGAGGATTTACCCTTGGAGATCGATGAATTAAACTTAAGTCATTATAATAAAAAATTAAAAATAGACCTAGGGAAAATTAAAACAATTTTTGGCTAGAGACTACCGAATAACCATAGCAAAGGGACTGGTAAGGAATGCATGACAATGGCTCAGAAGATAACTTACATCACCAACAACCGGGAAAACAAGTCAACATCAAATTAAAATGCTTAAGGGTTATACATGAATCAGTTTAGAAACAAGGTTACTTAAGTAAGGCCCCTAAACCCTATCAATGGGAGATATTTGACATGCTAATACCAAGTGCAAAAAACTCTAAAATATCAAGAATTTTAGGAGCTCTATCACTATCATGTCACTACCCCTGCAATATTCCTTGTATTTCTCAAGGAACTTTGTCTTCATATCCTCCCAAGTTTCCACAGTATCTTTGTGTACACTCATGAACCATCTTAATGTAGCCTCTTTCAAGGTGGTAGGAAATACATTAAGCCTATGATAATTAGTGGTATATTCATAACTCCTGCAGAGTATAACAAACTCGAACAAGAAGGTATTAGGGTCTTTTGTAACAAGTCCATAAAACTTAGGAAGGGTTATGGCGTAACCACGGTACGAGGGTCCTCAAAGAGAATAGTTTGGACTGTGCAACAAGAGTAACAAAACAAAAGCAACATATAATATGGAGGAAAATGCATATTTAAATATTCTCATTAACAATTATCTCAGTTACATTCAATCGGCAACATTTGGGTTTATAGATTCGGCTCACAAGCCTAATCAAATACACAACATTCTAACATGCTCCTATATGCAAGTTGAACTCATACAATTCAGATCAGTCTTGTTCCACTTAATCAACTACTAACTCTCCTCCCTATTCTAATGACCGATTAAAAGCTTTATACTATATCTGCGATTTAGGTAACATCTGCATCGGCCAAAGATCATCACATTCTCCAAGGAAATAAAATGTAACATGTGCATGAATAGGTCAGCCTCAAATTGAATTACTCTTCAACAGGTGCATGAGGTGAAGTGTGGACCTATAATGAAGGTCAGGGACACTCCTAGGAATAATTAAAATCCCACCATTAAGATATGCAAGTCACGAGGACAATCCGCAATGATTGAATTGGCCGAAAAAATTTGAAATTATTTTGGTGCCAGTTCAAGAAACTGCCAAGAATTTTGGAAGCAATAACTTTATGAAAAAAGATCCAATCATGCCCAAATATTTGAACAAGTAAAATGAACATGTAGATGATGTACTCCAAGATCCATAAGGTCTGGTGAGCAAAGATGACGATTCCACCAACATGAACTAAGAAAGAACAAAACAAGAACAAAATTGAAAGAAAATATTTTTGGTTGATGCAAGATTTCCAAGAACCAAGGATGCTCCTACATTAGACATCCAAGGTTTTTAAAAATTGATTCCCTCACTTTACAGGGGCCAAAGGAAAACAAAAGGGGTCTACCTCAGCCTGAGAAATCCAAGAAGAATCCTTAACTAGTCTACGTTTCCACTTCAGAAGATATTCTTTGTATTGTTTTCCTCGAGTCTTCCTCCCATCTCTGACATCCAAAATCTCTTCAATCTCATTTTATTGTTGTTTAGGAAACTGTTTCTCCAATTTTATTTCACTGTCTTCACTAGATTCTACTTCATGATACTGATTTAGATCTGCAATGTTGAATATAGGTGATATACCCATACCTTCTAGTAACTCCACTTCATATGCATTTCCTGAATCAAATTTCTTCAAGATCTTACAAGGTCCAAATTTCCTCATCTTCAGCTTGTTGTATGTTCCAACTGGAAATCTCTCCTTTCTCAAATACACCATCACCTCATCTCCAACTTTGAAATCCTTATGTCTTCTCTTCTCATCTACTTTCCCATTATATTTTTTTGTTCATATCTTCCAACTATTATGTTGGTGTTTTTTCCAGTGCACCTAAAGGAATCTCTAAGGAATTTCCATTTCCTATACTCAAAACTCCTGAAAATGACTGGTCAACTGACAAGATCTAGTAACAGACTAAGATCTTCTACACTTTAGGCTCTGTGGGGCTAAGGAGGGTATTCCTATTGCTGTTCACTTAAGATGCATTTGGTGACACACATCTCTTTCATAGATCATTTCAACTGAAAGGTGAATATGCAAAGCATACCATGAAATTGGCTAGTTTCTAAGTTGCTTGCTACCATTTTAGTAAATTCCCTCACGTATGACAAATGATTATAAGATTTGTATAAAGATTTTGGAAATTTTAAGATGAATTTAAATTATGCTTCTAGGTTGGCTGCCATAGAATAATTTTATTAACCCATTAAGAAAATCTCAAGGAAATGGACTAGTGCCTTATTGAATTAGGCTATGGATTCATACATACAATACCAGTAATATAGAAGTGATCTCAGATCCTAATGGAAAAGACTATCTGCATATGAGACTCAAAATCCATGATGCATACCTTCTTATCATATCCCAAGCAGATAATTGTAAATCTATAACTTTTTTTGAGAATTTAATCGATTACTTGAATCAAGGCATAAAACATAAATACACATTTGAATTGAAACTTAAAAGAAGAACAAAAATTCTATTGACAATCCCATTCAAGATTTACTCAAAACCAAATAAGGGGAGAAAATGTATCATAGGTAAACTCGTATTTATATTCATAGATCAAGTCTGCACAACAATTTAAGATAATGTGTATATACTTGTCCAATGTAACTCAAAACAGGAATGCTATTCCATTCCTATCACTTATAATCGCATTATGATTGGCCTAAACCTAGCCCGATACATCTATATTATCTATCTTTTTGTTCTTTTCTCTTTTCTTCCTTTTTCTCTTCTTCTTCCTTCTTTTTTCTTTGTATTTGAGTCTTGAATTCCCTTTATATTAACAGGGAGCAACAAGCCTCAGACCCAAATATAGTTACAATGCAAAATTATAATTTCACTTGAATTTCAGCAGAATTTGGTATGAATCTCAAAACCCCACATGCTGAAAATGTAGAAGCAATCCAAACAAGAGAAAGCTTAAACCATAACTGCCACCAAGGAATAAAATGAAAAGTGCCACCAAAACTTCCCTTGTCACCATCTGAGCACCACGAAACAAATGACCCAAACACCACTAAAGCACATGACCAATGTCGAATCATCAAAAAAATTCCATGAAGGCAAAATAGAGAGCCACCACAACAAAAATCCACAAAATACAAACCAAAGAAGATTTTGATCACAACTAATTCATTTACCCATCACACCACCACGTCCCAAGTTACAACCATGGTAAACCCAGCCACTCCTTGTCATTGCAAGAGGAAGAGAGGAAACCTCAGCTTCTCCTTCCTCCTTTTCTTCTTCAACTATGCTTATAGTATGCCCACTTGGGGTCTTCATGACCAGCAGTAACATGGAGTCTACCTCCTCATCTGAGGGAAAGCCCTTGTTCATCATGTCCAAGTATCGAGCATAGGTTGAATAAGACTCTGAATCACCATCTCTAGAAGATGTGCTCATGAGGTTGATGGGAGAGTGTTGGCACTTGTAGGAGCCACGCCCATACCTCACCTTCCGCTTGGACCCAGTCAGGGACTGCACTAGGCATTTTCCTTTATCTCCCTCTACCTTAGCAATACCACTCTTGATTTCCAATCGATGATTGCATCTTCTCGGTGCCAATTTGGATTTAGAATTAGTAGTTGCTTCCATAGTAAGAATGACTTCATGCGCACCAGGACTAGAGCTCTATGAACTTAGATGAACTAACCTTCTCAATTGTTGGCTCATCTTACCCTCTTGATAATTTCACACGCTAGAAAGTGTTTAACTACCTCATGATAATGGTGCAAATAGCAATCACCTCAACTATATTTATCGAGGAAAACCATAGCATTCCTATTCATTGTTTATCACACATGCACAATTCTGGTATCCCATTGGCAGATGTACCGGTGCCGTTTAATTCCCATTTTCATGGAAAAATTTTAATTATTCTTCATGCTTGTCTCATTTTCCTCTTGGCACGAGTTGGGATCAACTTGATCACTCTGC
>VDFB02355607.1:0-43544 GCA_007258455.2 Sequoia sempervirens | reverse complement strand
TCTAGAAATGCAAAAATGTAGTTTGTGACTATCTCTCATAGGATGTTCATGATGGAAGTAAGGCCTTATTTTGGGAAGACTCATGAGATGGGATCCCAAGCTTGGATAGTTTAATTGAGGTGGGAGAGGTCAAACACACATTAAAAATCCTTTGGGGTGACCGAGTCAAGGACTACATTCTCCCAAATATGAACAATTTGATGCTATATTGGAAGTGGAGGGACTTCACAGGCCTCAAGCTACCATAGAGAGGATTTCAGCTCCTCATCGAAGCATTGAAAAATAGAACATTGACTATACGTGTGATGGTCATGACTCTTTAATTTGGGTGGGATCTAATTCTAGTAATTAAAATGAAAAATATGGATATAGGTTGTTGTACAAGGAGAGGGGTAGGATTGTAGAGAGTCTACTTCTTCACCTATGTTGGAGTAATGTTTTCCTTCCCAAGGTAGGAATGTTTGCATGGGTAGTGATAAAAAACAAAGTTTTAATAGCTAAAAGGTTCCTCTGCTTAGGATTTCAAGGCCCATCGAGATGTTTCCTATGTGAACAAGCTAAAGAAACATCCAACCACTTGCTTCTTGGTTTCCCATATGTGCAATAATGTTGGAACTAGATGTGTTCAAAGCTTGGTTGGATGTGTGCTATGTCAAATGACTTGCTCAGTTAGATCCATTTACGGCCACCTCTGAAAATAAAATCGATATATGGGGATGTATGGACTCTCATCCCATCAATTGTAGTATGGGAGTTGTGAAAAGAGGAACATGAGGATATTTTAGGACAAAAAATTGTGCTTTACCTTTCTAATCAACAAAATTAAGGGTGTCTTAATGGAAACACTGAACGCCAAATTATACTAGAGATCGGTCAAGGAGAAGGTTTTTTCGGAATGGGATGCAAATTTGTGTGTTGCTTGGCCTTCACTCTGGATTTTGACTTTAGTAGGAAGTGGTGGCATTAGGACTCAACAAGCCCAAGCTTTAGTAGTATGGTCTCCCCCACCGAATGGGTGGTATAAACTAGATTTTGATGGAGCATCCAAAGGAAACCCTGGCCCATCTAGAACCAGTTGTATCATCAAGGACTAGCAAGGTAGAACAATTATAACTTCAAAAAAATGGTTGCCTAAGGGGACAAAAAATGAAGCTGAATTTCTAGCACTCATCCATGTGATTAATCTTTGCAAAAACCTAGGGATAGTCAGGTTAGCAATTTATGGGGACTCAACATTGGTCATCAATGCCCTTAGAAGTGGAAACATTCCCAACTGGAAACTACATGGTCTTCTCACCAAGGTTTTAAAGTTAATGTTGACATTTGAAAACTTCATAGTAAACCATATATATGGGGAGGGCAATGGTGAGGCAAACACATTAACCAATGTGGAGCTGAGGATGAATAAGGCTTTTTCCCATGTGTCAATTGGGTGTCATAATCTAGGCCTCTTAGCTAGATTGGGCATATGGGAATTTCCAATCCCATTGAAAGGAGGTGGCATTGGATAGGACATCATTCTCACCATTAGGGAAATCTTCCCATTTGGAGGCATCAATTTTCTAAGAAAGGAGATTGGACAAGATTTTATGAATGGGAATCCTCTCTCTACAATGGATTGGAGCAAAAACTGGTCACATGAGGGACATATCTTCAAGCTTGATTCAAGCACTAAAAACCCACACCATTTGGTCATTGTATATATCAGAATGAGGATTAGTTGGCATTGGTATGTGTGTCCTGACAAGAGAAGTGAACAAGAAAGGACTCAATAATGGTGATAACATACGGTTGGAAAATATCTTTGGTGAACACTTGGATAATGTTGTAAAAACATCTATGGAAGATTAAATGCCACCTTCAACTAGCCATATGAAATCGATCAATAGTGGGAGTGGATGCTTAGGTGTATATTGAACCAAAGCTAGCAACTCATGGGAAATAGTAGCTACCACCCTAAATCTACCAAGGTTGGTAATTATGCTTACAAAAAATGGATAATCTGATAAGACTAAGGAGCTCTAAGGAGAAATCAATATTCTTTGGCTTCATCTCTGACTAGAGGCTGAAGAATATTTTCCTTAATAAATACATTCTATGTCTAGAGGTAGTCAAGATGGTGCTCGAGAAGAGCTACTACTTCATGAGCAACCGAACAAGGGAAAAATCAGATATATCATCATGCTTCCTCACCTCTCTCCTAGACCTAAATCTTTTGAAGGTACGTTGTTTACTGCTACTTAGAATGGTGTTCAAAGTAGTGATCCTGGTAGATGATGTGGATGTGGTTGTCATGGCCCAACTAGGTGTCAAGATTCCCTGCTAGATGACATCGATAGAATGTTCTTGCAAGGGATGAAAGTAGAATGGAATCCTTTCATTCTCAACCTTGATGTTGTAGGTTTGGCTCACCATAGGCACTAGGTAACTATTGGATACACTTTCCTGTGTTGAAGGTTGGGGTTGCACAAGGTTGAGGGAATCTAGTGGTGTTGAGAATTTGTAGAGTTGGTGGAATCATGTATATTTTATGCTGAAGGTGACTGATACAGCGGGTGGTGGTGGCTACTTTTTTTATTGGGGCTTGAGCTTATCGTCTAGACTAGGGTTATAGTGTCTTTTAGCCAGCATCAGTTCATATTTTGGATTTTGGAAGTTTGGAGGTGAAACAACATAAAATGGGGTAAGGTAAGGTGCTTTTGTATGGTTTAAGACATAGAGCACACCCACTTTCCAATTATTTCATTGAAGGATAACCCTAGAGATCTCAATTCAAAGGAGAAAGAGATCTTGCAATAGGGTTGTCCTAGGGGCTGATTGTAAACTAATGAGGGGTTCACCATTAAGCTAGGGTTTGAAAAGACAAATGAAATGCAAGATGTAATGCTAAACCCTAATATGATGTAATACTTCACTAAATGACCTAGAAATGTATGTAGACTAAAACAAAAAGTTGCAAGATGAAATGTATGCACCTAGAAATATAAAGATGACTGGAAGGAGCTATAGAATGTTGAAAATAGTGACTCTAAAGTTGATTGGGACTCATATGCCAGGCTGGGTGAATCAATCCTAGATCTGGGTTTCTGTGCAGAAACAAAAATCTTGCAAATGGGTATCCAAATCTGTAAAAACTTGAATTTTGACCTAAATTGGGACTCATACACTAAAACTAGTGAATCAGTCCAATTAGGGTTTTTTGAAACTTCAAGGTCTGAATCTAGTCTTCAAGGTCTACTTTGAACATTGCTTCAAAGAGGACAAATGTAGGCACCTATATTATTCCACATAGCCCTAATAATCATCATATAATGTACCTATCATTAATCATATTATTTTTTAGTAATCATCATCAATTTAGTAGCATTTATCACAAATTATCATTTAATCATTTACTAATTCTCATTTACCATCTATCACCTAATTAATTAATAATCATTTATCACATCATATATGGGCATGTGCATGATCATGATGGGCCAAAAAGTGGCAATATTATGGGTATGTGGCTGACAACATTTTTTTTACCCAAAATTGATGAAATGAAAAGGGTTTTTAAACGAGATTCTTAGCTTTCCACAAATATAAATTATGATTTACTTTGAATTTAATAAGTAATTATTATTCATTTTCTATTCAAATTATGACTAAAGTCCTGATTGATAGGTTGATTGAAAAAAATCTATAGCTTTCAAATGGTATCACATTTTTTGAATCTAAAATATGCGTCACATTCTATGTTTCACATACTATAGGATTAAAAAAACAAAAATTGAATTTCATTAAGTTTTTACCAAGTTAAGGTGGTTAAATGTACAATTTTTTTATATTTTTTAAAATTGTAAGAAAAAATTCATAATTAATTATTTACTTGGAAAAAAATTATAAAAATATGCATCACATCAGGACATGGGTCCTCTACTTATATCTAAAATATTATAAAAAAGTATTATCATTTTATTGTGGTTAGGATGGTCAGACAGACACATACTTCTTATTTTTCCCAGAAATTTAAGTACTACTACATTGAAATTTCAAATTTTTACCAAATAGATTTATTTTTTCTTGAAACAAACTAGTAGTTTCGAAACTACATTCAATTTGCTACATATTCTATTCTTACATATTTTTGAAATAATATAGATAACTTATTCAAATTTTTATGCCAAGTTGCCTAACTCTAATTTTTTTGATTTTTTTGCCACTTAAGGGCTTGTTTTTTCCATGATGATCTTGCACATACCCATATATTATTATTTATTAAATAATAATTATTTTCTATTGAACACCATTATCCATTTAATTAAATAATATTTTATTATTTAATTAAATGAGATCTTATTATCCATTTATCACATTGAAAACCATTTATTAATTAATAATTCTCATTTATTCATTTAATTAAATAATATTTTAATATTTAATTAAATGTGATCTAATTTCTATTTTCACTCATCACTTAACACCTATTTTCTCTTTAGTAATCTCTTCCTTCTATCATTTGTTAACTCTTTTTCATATTAATATTATAAACTCAATCTTCTCTCACAAGTTAACTCTTCTAAATTTTAGAAACTTCCTCTTCATTTTTAAATTAACTAAGCATGCAATCAGAAACTTCATATGCATATTTATCCAATTATTAATTTAAATAATTCAATATTATCTCTTCATGAATCAAAATAGAAAAAAATTATTTTGTAGTTGAGCCAGCTCTATTGAATTTTTAGTTATTTCAAGTCTTCATCCTCATCCTCATCCTCATCTTGGAAAATCTATAAATAAGATCATTTCTTCATCATTTTCAGATCTCACATCTTATGTAAATCAACTATGTCAAAATATATCATCATTCAAAATCAGTCAATCATCAATCAAGTCTATTGTTATACTGATGAGATTTCTTTTATAAGCATGCACATTCATTGTAATCATTAATCCATATAAAGATAATTCCATTCAATTCAATTACAATTGTAGATTAATCTCACAGATGCTTGTGTGATACTTGTGTAGATTCAATATTTTTTAAGGGGTTGCATAGATCCAAAAAAAATCATACGATCATATTGTCTAATCTACATGCCCTTATGCAAAAATTTACAGGATTTTAAATTGCTTTTTTTAAACTTTTTACCATTGATCAAAAAAACATTGTAGGTTTTTCAAAAAAAAATTTCAAGGTATATCAACAAAAATTGAGCTAACCAAGATTTGAGCGACCTAGTCAACAAACTTTACAATAAAAGAATTCAATGAATATTCCAAAAATCATGAATATTCCGGCCTTTCAAAGCATATTCTGATGAATAGAAATTTGTTTATATCAGCAAAAATTGAGCTAACCAAGATTTGAGCAACCTAGTTAACAAAATTTACAGTAAAATAATTCAACAAATATTCCAAAAATCATGAATATTCTGACCTTTCAAAGCATATTCTCATGAATAGAAATTTGTTAATGCAACTAAGTTTTTTTTGCAAGTCAAAGAAATATTCTATGAATATTTGTTGACATAAGTAGTGTACACCCCTCCCAGTCCCCCTCCTAGCCCTTATTTACCCTAAAGGAGTGATTTTTTTCTTCTTTTATGTTTTTGGGTCTTTTATTTTCTTATTTTATTAATTTTGATGCTTGCAATTTAAATTTGTTTAATTAAACCGAGAGGCGTTCTATAGTCACATAAGAGTTTAAGTCTAAACTGTGTAAATAATTATTACATTGAGAGGCATTCTACAGTCACATAAGAGTTTAAGAACTCGTGTACATAAAAAAGAAAGTTGATTAGTTACAAAAATGGTGGCAGTAGTGGGCAGTCGAAGAGTGGCCATACCAAATAAAGGGTAGTGGAGGAGTTGAAGAGTAACCAATGGAAGTGGAAGGGTCTGTTGATGGGAGTGGAAAACACATGATGGAAGAAATTATAAAGAAGAGAGAATTGCAGATTGTGCAGGTATGAAACTTGGTTGAGAGAGTTTTAGATTGTAGAGGTATGTTATTTTTTCTCGGAGCTTCACATTTGAGACATCTTAGTTTATTGCTGCACGCTTATATGTTGCTGTGCATTTTTAGATTGTGATTCGAACTTGGAGAATATTGATTTCTATTGCTGCTAGCAAGGTTGGCACAAAGGGATTGGGATAGAGAAGTGTAGATTGTGGAATCAGCGGTAGAGGTGTGTTTCACTGCTATTAATTTATTAGAATATGATTTATATTGTATTTCTTTTTATTTCTTCATTACCCTCCTTGTTATCTTCCTAGATTGTATTTTCTTGAAAAAAATTGTTTTCTCTATGCTTTCTCTACTCCACTCTACCCATCCACTACAGGCCGACTCATGTAACACTTGCAAAGTAGCCATTTTTGAAATCAGCAAGGGAATTCATGGTTTGTGTTGGCGGTTATGTTAAAGAATTGTCTTCACTGTAACGTAACATCTTGAATCTTATACTTCTCCTCTCACCATTTCAGCTTCACCTTGCTCTCTTTCTTAGCAATGAATATCATCTTTGTACTGACCATTTATGAGTAGTAGTGGATTGAATTTCTCTGCATCAAGCCTTAATATAGCCATCTCTACATGAAGAAATGAATGCATTTATCTACATGAAGCCTTAATATAGCCATATTTGCATTCATTAAGTCCACCCTTTGAAGTATTCTGTCAATGGTGTATGTGCCTAGTCAATACGTCTACACAATGTAAGATTGTCTTCTAAGGTTGATATAGTTGTTTCCAACAACAGAGTATCTAAATCCTTTATGTGAGCTATATCTTTTTCTCATGCCCTGAATTTAGCTAGGTGTATATTGTTGCTCTTCTTAGCAATGTCGAAGTATTCTACATTTAAGTTCATCTTCTTAGCAATGTTGAAAGATATGGTCTTATGGTCTTCTGCATTTGCTTGAAATTTTCTAAATCCTTTTAACAAATTTGTTTCATGAAAATCTTATGGCCAATGCACTTCATGAGCCCACATTCATTTGAATTTCCTTACAAAAAATTTCATAAGCCTTGCTTGGTATATGGTTCCATATTGTGCGTGTGGGTCTCATATAACATTTCATACTACAACACCTAATAAAATTCTTATTATGTTATGCATTGATGCCTCAAAAATTGTTCTAGCATGCCATTTTGGCACAAAATAGGGAGAATGCTGGAAAATGTTGTGCATTTTGGTATTACAACTACTAAATGAATTTGATTGAATGTTTATAAAACCTTTTCAAGATATCCATTTTGTGCACATTCATAGCATAGAGTGATTGAAGAAAGGAAGAGGCGTCAATGATAGTCTTGGGTTGTAACATTTGCCAATTGCATTTGATTGAAAGTCTCTAAGCTTTTTCAACATATACATTTTGTGTATATCAATGTAACCATTCCATTCTATGATACCAAAATTCTCTTGGGCATCTTCCAAAATAAATCCAAGGCCATTTCTACTTGACCATTTTGAGCATATTTTGAAATCATAGCCTTGCATGAAACCATATTCATTTTAGGAATTCAAGATTTCAAACAATTCATTGGATTCATTGGCAGCTATGAGAAAACTAAACACTTCGCTGGCTTCATCTATGCTTTTAGGCTTTACATGCATGTCGATCATGGCAACATAAGCATCTGATAAGAAAGTTTTTTCTCAAAACTTTCTAGAACCTTGTGCACTCCATAGACATATCACTCCATAGGATGATATCTCTTTGAGATATTTCATATAACAATCCATACACCTCAAGTACCTATAATAACTACTTCTTGCTATCAGTAATCTGTGTGCCATCCACAACCTTTTTGGTGTTTAATGAGTGATCGTTAATCTTCATAGAGTTACTTGGTCAATGGTTATTGCCTTGTTTTCATGTGATGAGATTTATGACATTTAGTTATTATGTTGACTCGTGAATGTTGTTGATTATGTCATTGTATCCCTTGATGTTGTACTTGAGTTTTTCACTATATTGTTCTGTTGGAGTCATTTGGAATTCATGGTCGTGATCTCTTCCTTGTCATCTCCGAGCATGGGGGGTGAGTTATTTATAACTCACATGGCTGTGTAGAACGTGCTCCACACCCATTGGGTTCCTCATCAACATTCTATCTTTGCCACATACCTTCAGTTGGAGTTTGTTCCAATGGTTCACTTTGTAATTCTGATATTATTGTACTTTGTATTATCCCACATGTTTGGGCAATTTATTGTAACTCATTATTGAGAACATGTACTCTAATTTTTAAATGATGATGTAATGTGTTGGATCCTTTATAACATTATTGTAAGAGATTCTTTATGATGGTAATATGTGATGTATTGATAATATCACTCTTGGTTCATGGATGTACTTTTATTAATGGTTTTGTAATGTTATTGGATAAGTTGTTTAAATATTATCTTTCACTTTTTTTTTGGTTGTGTTTGCGAAGTAACCTTGCATGCCCCAGAGGATTTAACGTTCAGATGTTAATATGCAGTGTAAATGTATTTAATGTTTGGTTGTATGTGTACCTTGTGTTATTTAAAAAAAAAATTGTTGTGCAATGTTTGTTCTTTGGGGTTTGCACGACGAGTGTTACAACTTGGTATCAGAGCCATATTTTCAAACGCTAGGGTCTCTGGGTAGTTAAGTCCATTAGGAAACCTTGCATTTGACTCTTGTGCCCATTTGTACCTTTATTTTGTGTGTGCTTACTTTATTTTATTTAATTGCTTCCTGGAGTAAGCCATGTCTTAGGGGAGGAGGATGTAATACCCCCATGTTACTGATATTCTTTGCTACTATTTGTTACTCTTATGTGTTAGTGTGATATTGGTTTGTGATGGTGATTAGTTCATTGACTTGGTGTGTGAGGATGCCTCCCGTATTACGGAATATTATTTTCTTTGTTTTACCAACTTCCACGAGTAAGCCAAATTTATAGGGGGGGATGTAATACCCCTCCTGTTACTGTTTAGATTTTTTTCTTTCTATGCTTTGGCTTGATACTTCGTGATGATGATGGTACTCCTTCTTGTTTGGTTTGGTGGTTTGGTTAGTAGAATTTTTTGTGATTAAGCTTATACATTTGAGGACATGGATATTTCTTATGATATTGTGGTTTGATGGTGTTAGTTGATTTCAGAAATATATTATGATGTAGTGATTTAGTAAATTATGTTATGATATGATCTATTAGTTTAGAAATTCTATTTTATCATTTATATTATAATTGTTAGAATAGATGTGATGAAAGGACAATGTAGCATCACTTGTTCGTGAGTGCCCTACTACACAACAATTCCTTCTCACAATGTAATGGTTTGATTTTATATATATGTACATGTACACAACCTTGTTTGGATGTAGGGATTGCAGGTACAGAGTCTCGATTCCACCTACTTCGGCAAGACAGGGCGAGCACCAATAACCTAATGGCATAGTGTTGAAATAGAGATGACAAGGAAGTCACCTCATCCCATGTTGTCAAACCGTCCTGATTTAATGGCATTGTGTGTCGTTGTGTTGTCATTTCGGTAATTTATTACTGTGTTTTGTGTAACTATCTTGTTCGTATGTATTTTACTTTGGTATTTTATAAGTTGTGATTTATTTAATGAAATGGTGGTTATAATTGTTTATTATAATGTTAGATTAATTTATATTTAAATATTTAAAAGTTTTAGTTTATAAGACATGTGTTTTAGTTAAATGGTAATTAAATATTAAATTGTGTTTTGTTAATTTAATTAAATTATCTTGTTGAAGATAATTATAAAATAAATAAATAAAATGAATTAAATTATGTGCATAGCAAGTAAAGCTTGCAAAAGTAGATTTAAAACAAAAAGTATTGATAAAAGGAAAAATAAATAAATAAAAGAATAGAAAAGATAAAAGGATGAATGAGAATTAAGTGTTGGCTGAAAAAATTGGAATTAAAGTAGATACTTTCTTTTATATTGGATTTTTAGAGTTTTCGAAAAAGGAAAGAGGTGTCTTTTATTTAATTGCATAATTGTGAGTTTTCAAGGACAGAAGGATTTGGACAGAAGTTTCAGAAAATAATTGTTATGTATTGTTGAATTTGTTTTGAAGTTTTCTAGAAAGTTATTTTCATTCTTTTGTTGGCAATATTCTAGAGAGATTTTTCTGAATAAAATATTAGATTTTAAATTGAGCATGGTACTATGAAGAAGTGATTTTGAAGAAGGAACATGAGCGCTTCAAAGAGGCTATCAGGATCGAGTGAAACTTCATAAGAAATTTCAACAATGCAGGACTCCAGGTTCCAACCTTTATGTTCTCATATCATCTGTTTCAAAGAAATATAAAAGTAGTTAAAAATGAATTCTGTGAGAAAAGAAATCCTTCAAGAATTATGATTATTGAATAGAAAAATGAAGGGAAGAGATTAAATTCATTTTGAAAATGTTTTGTGTTTCACAACTTGGCTGTTGAAATATAGTCTTATATTGAATTATGTAATTTTTCTAGTAGGGTTGTGTTTGATCTCGAGGAAAAGAAATAGTATTCCTTTTGTGAACAATAAATTTTGTGCAAATATGCTTATAAATATATATATATACATATATCAGTCCTATTCATATATATACATTTATATATTATAACTACTTCTATGTATCCAACTAGTTTTTCTTCTCATCTGGTGTTTCTCTTGATATATATATATATATATATTTGCATTTATATTTAATATATGGATATAAAATGAAATTGTGTCTGATGGCCTTTATGGCCGAACCCGTACAAGGTATTATTTTGTTGATATTGAAAATAAAAAAAAATAAAAAAATAAAAAAAATAAAAACATTTAAAGTTATTTGTGAAGGGAAGGGTCGGCGTTAGCCATACCCTCCCCCTCACTATGGACGGTTGCCCATGACAGTCCATAGACTGCAAATTAATTTATTCTTTCTCTTTTGGTTATTGGTTTTAAATATACTTATATATATATATTTGACATATATATATATAAATATAATTATCTGGATGTGTAGAAAATTTATAGATTATAATTAATTTATGAATTTTAATTAAGAAAAAGTTATATATTGTTTGTAAAAGAAATTATATATTTTGATTCTTTATATATAAGAGAGTAGTTTTTCCTTCGCAAATTTTATTGGGAATTGGAAGTTTTTATTGAAAATTATATAAAGGAAAGAGAGGTTTTGCAACGTAATTAAAAGAATTATATTAACTTGGTGTAAAAGTTATGACTTCATTTTAATTCCTAATTATGATTGACTTCTTTATTTCCTTGAGTTATCATGTTGACTTTTGTAATGAGGGAACCCTGTCGATCTTGTGAACCCAATTTTTGGAGTTGTGAACCTTAGTTCTAGAGGCGTGATTTAATTATTGAATGTTATCCTCATTTTGGTTGTACTCTTAGAGTTGAAATTTATTGGTATTATTATTTGGAAGGGTTGTACGTGATTGTTGAGGAGTTTTATTATGTGTTATTGCGAGATGGGTAATACATCGCATGTCCTTGCTTTGAGTTATATGTTTTATACTTTATAGTACAACCCTTGCCTTGTTGTGGTTTATGTTAGGGGCCTTAGGGAGAGTGGCTCTTCATGGGGTCGGCACCTCGAAAGGAGGAAGAGCTCAGGATAACCCACATAAGAGTAGTATAACAAGTGATAACCTAAAAATAGAATTTAGGGGGATGGGTCATAAAACACACAAGATAATAAATATTGGATACCTCGTCTATGCATTAGGGCTATCATAGACTAATGATAAACTGAGAAGGTCGTGGTCAGAAAAGTCATAAACTCATCTTCATGAGAGGTTAATGGCTCTGCATGAGCTACCCTATGGTGTCGGCACCTCATGTAGGAGGAAGGGCCAAGATATCCATAGATGGGCGTCAACACCTTAGTTTGGAGGAAGGGGAGGAAGGGCCAAGATAACCCATGAGAGCTATGTGATGACACTCTCCACTAGACACCCATTTTCCTTTTTTTCTTATTGCCTCTAGAATTATATTTTGAATGTTGTATGAATTTTTCTAGAATTGTATTTTGAATGTTGTATTTGTTCTTTAGGAAATGTATTTTCGATGTTGTATCAGTTCTTCTGGAATTGTATTTTGTTCATTGTTTCAATTTCATTTGTAAATGTGTTATGAATGTTCTTTCGTTACTTGGTTAATGGTTATTCCCTTGTTTTCATGTGATGAGATTATGACTTTAAGTTATTATGTTGACTTCTGAATGTTGTTTATTATGTCATTATGTCCCTTGATGTTGTACTTGAGTTTTTCACTATATTGTTATATTGGAGTTGTTTGGAATTCATCATCGTGATCTCTTCCTTGTCATCTCTGAGCATGGGGGGTGAGTTATAACTCACATGGTTGGGTGGAACATGCTTTGCACCCATTGGGTTCCCCATCAGCATTCTACCTTCACCACATACCTTCAGTTGGAGTTTGTTCCAGTGGTTCACTTTGTAATTCTGATATTATTGTACTTTGTATTATCCCACATGTTTGGGAAATTTATTGTAACTCATTATTGAGAACATGTACTCTAATGTTTAAATGATGATGTAATATGTTAAATCCTTTGTAACATTATCGTAAGAGATTCTTTATGATGGTAATATGTGATGTATTGATAATCTCACTCTTGGTTCATGGATGTACTTTTATTAATGGTTTTGTATTGTTATTGGATAAGTTGTTTAAATATTATCTTTTACTTTTGTTTTGGTTGTTTTTGCGAAGTAACCTCGTGTGCCCCAAAGGATTTAACATTAAGATGTTAATGTGCAGTGTAAATGTATTTAATGTTTGGTTGTATGTTTACCTTGTGTTATTTAAAAATAAAAAAATTGTTGTGCAATGTTTGTTCTCTGGGGTTTGCACGATGGGTGTTACAACTTGGTATCAGAGCCAGGTTTTCAAATGCTGGGGTCTCTGGGTAGTTAAGTCCATTAGGAAACCTTGTGTTTGACTCTTGTGCTCACTTGTACCTTTATTTTGTGTGTGGTTACTTTATTTTATTTAATGCCTTCCTAGAGTAAGCCATGTCCTAGGCGAGGAGGATGTAATACCCCCATGTTACTGATATTCTTTACTACTATTTATTACTCTTATGTGTTAGTGTGATATTGGTTTGTGATGGTGATTAGTTTACTGACTTGGTGTGTGAGGATGCCTCCCATATTAGGGAATCTTATTTTCTTTTGTTTACCGGCTTCTAGGAGTAAGCCAAATTTATGGGGGGAAGGATGTAATACCCCTCCTATTACTATTTAGATTTTTTTTCTTTCTATGCTTTTGCTTGATACTTCATGACTATGATTGTACTCCTTATTGTTTGGTTTGGTGGTCTGGTTAGTAGACTTTTTGGTGATTATGCTTATACATTTGAGGACATGGATATTTCTTATGATATTGTGGTTTGATGGTGTTAGTTGACTTCAGAAATATATTATGATGCAGTGATTTAGTAAATTATATTATGATATGATCTATTAGTTTAGAAATGCTATTTCATCTATAGATGTCTAAATTTGGACACTTAATTTATCCAAATTCATCCCCTTTCATCTTATTTTTGTTAATTAAGTAATACTGCTATTATTTAATTAATAACCTTAATTCTGCCAAATCCCTAAGGTATTTAATCAATAATACCTTATCTCTTTAATCCTCCTTCCATCAATTGAATTAAATAAATATTCCATTTATTTAATTCTCTTCATGTCACATCATCATTTTTATCTTATCCTAATCCATCTTCTAATCTCATCATTAGGATGTGCACATGCCTAATCCTTGATTAGGAGGTGTCACATCCTCCAACTTTTGCAAGTTGGCCTCTAATCTCTCTTAGCCACCTAGCCTTCCTCTAATCCTTCACTAACTAGCCTAATCAACCTCTCAAGGAATTTTTAATTCCTTTTATCCTTCCAAGGAATATTAAATTCTTTTTTCTCTTCACCATGTGATCTTTGACTTGTCACATCAAGTCACTTGTGAAATCTAACTCTCTTCTAATCTTTATTAATCATTCTAATCAAGTACTTGCACAATCCTAATCACTTAATTGAGTCAACCCTATTAAGTGCTTTTCTTTTTTGACAAGGCATCTCCATTCCCCATGTGAATTTTTAATTCACATTTAATCCCCCAATGCATTTAAAGAATTTTAAATTCCTTCCCTCTTCCCCATGAGAATATTTGAGGAATTTTTAATTCCCCACTTGTCCTCTCACCCACATGGGGACAATGACCTCCTTTATGAGGAGATCTTGTCCAATCCCAAGGTACATTGTACCCCCCTCCATGTCATGTCCTATCCTTCCACCTCATGTCCACTTCACCTTTTAGGGCTATATCACATGCCACATGTCAAGATGTGAGGGGTTGTGAGTTATCAACTCACCTTAGCCCTACATCTTGATATTTGGTGGCTCAATCTTGACCATCCATCTCTTCTAGGAATTCTCAAAATTCCTATAAATACCCCCTCTTTTCTCTCATTTTGAGAGAGATTGTTTTTCTAGCCAAACTCTTGCAATTTTGTTTCTCAACTTATACTTAGCCATTTTCATGTTTTTATCCACTTGCACTCATCCTCACAACATCATTTAGCTTGAATCTTGTGCCATCCAAGGAGCATACACATCAAAGATTGAAGGGCCAACCAAAGGATCGATTTGACGCAAGGTATAGAGTTCCATTTTGTTGCTTTCATCTTGTGTTGTTTCCAACTTAGGCTAATTTTGAGGTGTAGGTTGTTTTGGTGTTTATTTGCACTCTTTTACTTGCTGCTTGTTTTCTAATGCTCACATTTGACCTATCACATCTCTGGCATGCTCGGTGGGACCCACAAATGGGTCTTTTTCTTTCATGTTTGCTATTTTTTACATTTTTTGCAGAGTGGTGGACCTGTCCCTATAGAGTGGCAGACCTGTCCTGATGTAGTGGCGGACCTGTCCTTTAGCTCTTTCTTCTCAGGGCTGCCATTTCCACACCATTTGTCTAATTGACTCCGTTCAAAGGAAATTCTTATTTTTTCGTGCTCTTTCCAATGATATATAACACTTGATACTTTTGAGAAGTTGGACGGGGCACCTTTTTTTCTCCGGTGGCAGACCTGTTCTAGGGTGGCAGACCTGTCCTGAAGTGGCAGACCTGTCCTGGAGTGGCGGACCTATCCTACAGTGGCGGATCTATCCTGAAGTGGTGGACCTGTCCTGCAGTGGTGAACCTGTCCTGACATAGTGGCAGACCTGTCCTGAAGTGGCAGACCTATCCTGCAGTGGTGGACCTATCCTGACAGAGTGGTGGACCTTCCCTGCAGAGTGGCAGACCTGACCTCCCGAAGGTGAAATTTCAAGTTTTTACCAATTGTCCTTTGGTAAATTAAGCACATAGTTTAATTAGAGGGGTCAACAAACCTTGTTTAGCGTGCTTGTGGAAGGCTATTTGACATATCCAATCCCCTTGTACCATTTGGCGATCCTGAGTGATGAGAAATCATAGCTTTCCAAGTCCTTTGAGTCACCCCATTTTTCATTTTCTTAGTGGGACCTGCTTGGGGATTTCATCACCCCAAGGGATGATTCCAACCACGCATACCAGTGGGGTATATAAAGGGGGGAGAGTGAAAGTTGTACCTCAATCCAACCACATTGTAATTGGCGAAGCATTGGGATGATGTGAAGAGTTGGTCCGAGCCTTTAGTATCTCGCTAAGGTTCCTGACTCACGCTTGTAATGGGTTGGTGTTCACAGTTTGGGCCTCACGTACCATGCGTATATCGAGGACTCCTTAGCAACCATGTTCATCCTAGAGTAGAAGACTTTGTTGGCCATACCCATCTCTACTAATCTTAGGGTTGTGCTGTCTGAATTATCTTTCTCATGCAAAACCAGTCATTACTAGTGTTTGTTATATTTTGGGTCCTTTGCCTTACCCATCCATAAAAACATCAAGCTTAAACTTATCCTTTGGCGGACCTGTCCTTATCCTTTGGCAGACCTGTCCTTGTGTTGTGGCAAACCTGTCCTAATGCTGTGGCAGACCTGTCCTAGTGTTGTGGTGGACCTATCCTAGTGCAGTGGCAGACCCGTCCTTGTGCTGTGGCAGACCTATCCTAATGTAGTGGCGGACCTATCATAATCCTATGGCGGACTTGTCCTTGTGCTATGGTGGACCTGTCCTAATGCTATGGCGGACCTCTCCTTATGCTATGGCAGACCTGTCCTTATGTTGTGGTGGACCTGTCCTTCTACTCTTTCTTCCCAGGGCCACCATTTCCACACCGTTTATCCAATTGACTCCGTTCAAAGGCAATTCTTCTCATTTTTTCATGCTCTTTCCGATGATATATACCACTTCATTCTTTTGAGAAGTTGGCTGGGGCACCCCTTTTTCTTCCCATCTACCTCCTCAAAGGGGGTATACCCTACCATTCTCTCCGTTTACTCGTTCTGAGTAAACTCTCATCCATTTAACACATCCTTTCATCATTCTGAACTCTCGTTCTATCATTTTGATCATCTGTTTACTCATTCTGAGTAAACTTTCATCCATTTAACATATCCTTTCATCATTTTGAACTATCGTTCTATCATTCTGATCATCTGTTTACTCGTTCTGAGTAAACTCTCATCCATTTAACACATCCTTTCATCATTCTGAACTCTTGTTCTATCATTTCGATCATTTGTTTACTCATTCTGAGTAAACATTCATCCATTTAACATATCCTTTCATCATTCTGAACTCTCGTTCTGTCATTCCGATCATTCGTTTACTCATTCCGAGTAAACATTCATCCATTCAACACATCCTTTCATCATTTTGAACTCTCATTCTATCATTCTGATCATCTGTTTACTCGTTCCGAGTAAACATTCATACATTTCACACCTCCTTTCATCATTCTGAACCCTCGTTCTATCATTCAGATCATTCATTTACTTGTTCTGAGAAATCATTCATCCATCCCGATCAACCATTTGCTCATTTTGAGTATTTGTTCATCCATTTCTATCATCCCTTTCGCCAATCAAATCATCGTTTTCCCTGCCCAAATCCTCTAAACTTCATCTCGGGTTATTTTCCAAATTGACCTAAGTATCTGATCTGACCGTCATCATTAACATCCTCTTAGGATTGTCATCCATCCTAAGTTAATCATCATCGTCAGCCCAATCAATCCATTTTCAATCTCAAAGTGGATTCAGTGCCGCAATCATCCATTCATCCTTTAATCCAATCAATCAATATCTTAAGTCATCTAAGATAATCTCTGAATGGGATTTGTAGTCTCTTTCATCATCCATCAGTCGATCTTATCAATCAATCATTGATCAATCTTATCCAATCCAATCCAATCCAATCCAATCGCATCCCTATCCAATCACCTTCGACCCAATCAATCTACTTCCATCTCGAAGTAGATTCAGTGTCATAATCATCCTTTGATAATCCAATCCGATCATCAAAATCAATCCCATCGTATCATCCAATCATCCTAATCTGAGATTTAATCCAATCCCGATCTGAGCTTGTCCTAAATCCTAATTTGGGCTTTTGTCCATTTCCATTCAAAATCTTTATACATCATCTTTATCCTTTCATTATCATGAATTCTTATCCTCCATCAGTAGTGGTCAAGGGAAACCCTAATTACGTCAATGATGATAATGAAAGTCTTGTTGATCAAGAGGTATACGACATAGATCCCCTTGACACTATCATTGCTAGTAAGCTTTCTCCACCCACTTTCCAAAATCCAATCACCCCATTGAGTTATCCCATCATGTCTTCATCTATGCCTAATCACATTCCTTATGCTACCTTTGACAAGGGATGTCCATCATATCCATCATATCCTTCATCTACATCATCCCCTTATCCTAGTTTTCTGTCACAATACCCCTATCTTGATCCCCCATCCACATCCTCTTATCTCAATCCTTCATCCACATGTACCCACTACCCAAATCTTCCATACCAATCCGCTCAGCCTAATCCTAAATTCACACCTTCCTATCCTAGTCAAACACACCCATCAACTTACCCTAATCCAACATCTGCATCTCCCTATATTAATCCAACACCTGCATCTTCCCATCCTAATCCACCATCCCAATACCTTTATTACAACACGACACCCATATCTTCTACCAACGATCCACCGTCCATTTCATCCTATCCTAATTTCCCATGCCCATATCCTTACCTTAATCCTCCATCCAGTCTTAATCTTCCATCCAATCCTAGCCCACCAATCCCTAGTCCTAATCCCCCACTAATCCATAAACCTTCATCCACTCCCACCTCGCCATCTCAGCCTAGCGTATTCAAGTTTCTCGAAGGACTTATAACAAAGGAAACATCCCCCACTCCACACATTGTAGTCATGGAACCATGCCATCCCAACCCATCATCCATGGCCGTTAGTGACGAGACCCTTCTCCATCCAACACCTATCATTGATGATACCATCACATCCTCTGAATCCACTGAGTCCCCATCTCCTACCATCACGTCCTCTGAATCCACTAAGTCCCCATCTCCTACCATCACATCCTCTGAATCCGCTAAGTCCCCATCTCCTACCTTCACATCTACCAAATCCATTGAACACCCACCCCCTACTCCGAGAGTCGTCGAACCTATCGACGACACCCAAATCCAATCCACTTCTTCCACTCCTAGTATTCATTCCTAGGAATATCTTGAATCCTCCATCCTTCCATCTCCCCCACTTGAAGAGTCCCCCCATGACTCCATTATCATGCCTCCTGCACACGATGAGTCATGCCAAGAGCCTGATCCAAAGCATGCCAGCATATCCCCTCCTCTAGATCAAGATCCTACCATCCCATCTAGTCTACCACAAGATCACAGTCCCCCATCCATTCATCCCATGCTCCTCTTGACATTCAAGATTCTACCACTCCATCTCCGTCTCCATTGCATGAGCTTGCTACCACAAAATCAGATCCTATCATATCCCCTACTCCCTCTCCAGAGACAACCCATCCAAATGTTGCTATCCCATCATCTCCTTCTCAGGATCCCCATCATCGCCTAAAAATACTATCCCCACACCGCTTGCATATCCCCTTGGTACTTTCACATTCTTCCATGGTGGCCTCCTTGTAGAAGAAAAACACAGTGTATGTACCACCCATCATCCCCCACCTAATAATGGACTCGCATCATGTTTTCAGAATAACAAAAATCCTATCATGGATCGAATTCTCAAAAACATGAACTATCAAGGAAAAGGTCTAGGCCTTCACGAGCAAGGTATTTTAGAGCCCATCCAAGTCAAAGAACAAATCTGCATGCAAGGTCTTGGATCTATTCCACAAGACTCACAATATAAACATGTTGGTACAACCTCTAGACGTCCTCAACGAGCCTTTTCCAAAAGAAATGTTGGCTCTTCCCATCGCTCCACCAAATCATATGCTACCATCCCTCCTCCTCTATCATATCACCTCAAAACAACCGTCCATATTCCTCCTTCATCTACTCCATCCATTTTGAGTTCTTACATCCCTCCATCCACAATCTCCCATCCTTCATCTACTGCATCCATTTTGGGTTCTTATGTCCCTCCACCCACTCTATCCACCTTGGGTCCGTATATCCCAAGATCACCTCCTCCATCTCACTCGCTCATCCATCCAACACCTATCCATGTCATCCATCATAAACATCCCTCTCGCATATCCCATAATCAGGATCAACAAAGGCACATACCTAAACATCCCCCATCTACATGTAATCTCCATACTCCTACCTCCATTGCTCCACATCATCCATCTTCTCACACCCATCCCATTGCTAGTACGAGCATTTTGGATGCCAGAGGAAAAATGCATCAATCCAAACATCCACATGAATCTAAAGCTTCCCATGTCCCCTCTAAAAAAATGGTAAAGAAAAGAAAAACAAAATCCCAAATCAAAATCAAATCTATAGCTCGCAAAGAGCCAGTAAAGCAAAGATCAAAACCATGTGGATCCCAAAGAATAAAGATGCAATACCTTCAAATGAAAAATCTGTAAGAACATCCAAAGTTGTTAATCCAAAAGCTAATTATACCCCCCTTTCATCTCCTAAGTCTGTGTTGGGTCCCTATGTCCCGAAATTCACTATTTCGTCTCCTCCATTATCCCCACATTCTCCATCCTTTAATCCTTTTATCTTTTCACATCCACCACCACGTGTGCCAATGTTGGTCCTAAACACATCTTCCCATCACATATCCACCCCATCATTCTATCCATACACTTTCCAACATCCCATTCATTATCCCATGTATCTCCCCCATCAAATCCCTCTAATTCATCCTCTTGCATAATCCATTTATCCTCATAAGGTTGTACCAACATCCAACAGTTAGTTCAAACTTGAGCTCTTAATACCTGATATAGAACTTGATGCTTGAGTCCTTCATCCATATCCTTATTGCATGCCTTCTAAATCCACTTATTCGCCTCCCTATCATTATCCATGTCCTCTTGCATGCTATGCAAAAAAATCCAAAAAAATCCAAAAATCCAAAAAAGTTCAAAATCCAAAAAAAAAGTCAAAAAAAAAAATCAAAATCGAAAAATAAAATAGTAAAGAGAAATAATCCATCCGATGGTGAAAACTTGAAAAACAAGCACCTTGGATAAGTACCATGATGAAAACCTGGCAAACAAGCGTCATGCATAAATACCCATCTACACTTGGGGCAGCTTCTTGATATGCATTCCCTCCATCTGCTATGCTTCCTGCTACGCTCTCGGCTATGCACCCATCTTCTTGCTATACGTCATTTTCGTCCATCCCCTCCATCCTATCGAGCTTACACATCCTGTTTGGCATATCTCATTTATCCCAATCCTTCCATCCTCCTTGTGATCTTGATAACAATGGGGCAAACATATAAGCATTCTTTGGACACCTCTTAGCATACATTCCCCTCATCCGCACACTATCCCAACTATCATTCGCACTTGTCTACCTTCCTTATCCACCTGTCATGCTACCCTCAATCTCCCTTATCCCTGCATCCTATCTTCATCCATCTCACTCCTTTATTTTCCTATCCTTCTCTATTGCATCCTTCATGCCTCCTCACACATGGCATATCTAGAGTGGGGGCATTTGTCTTCCTTTGTGCTATAGTCCTTGGAGACATCATTCATTTCATCAAATCACTCCCTTCCATTTCCCTATCCTTATCTCCTTATGATATATCCATCTCCCCATCCTTATCTTCATAGCCAATCCCCTCTATTCATCCAATCTCTTCTCCCCCCCATCCCTATCTTCATACCCATCCACCATCACATCCCTGTCTCACTATTCCATCCCTACCTATCTCCCCCATCCTTTTCATCTTACCATCCTCATCTCCTTCTCCTCATCCCATCTTATAATCCCTTCTCATTGGTATCTAGCTATAGCCTACTATCTCATCATTCAACATCTCATCATTCATCTCTCCATCATGTCATTTGACCACTTCATCTTTGATGATTTGGATAACTATCCCATCCCTGAGCTTTGTATAGTCACCATCCTCCGATCCAATCCAATAGGTCTATCTTGTCCCATTGCATCGGTCCAATCATTTTATCCCCTTATCTAGGGTTATCTCATCATCTTTCATCCATCACTTATCTCTAGCCTTCTGTCGAACTACATTGCCCCTGCGCTTTCACGTAGGCAAGGTTGATCATTTGATTCGCCCCCGGGGTTCCATCATCGATCTTCATTGTCCACTTTGTCCCTTTATCGCCTATCATCACTCTTTCTGCTTTTTCCATCTCATCCTTTATCATCTATCATCAATCTTCTTATCTTGTTCCTATTTGTCTGTCCCATCTTTATCATCCATCAAAGTCTCCTAATCTTGTGTCATGTCTCTTGTGTCGTGTCATCAAGCTATTCCAACAAGATCCACTTGTATTATCAGATCCAATTAGTTCTGAATATCCTGTGTCATATCAATCTTTTAATTTAGTATCCATCATCGGTCTCAATAGGATGCATCCTTCCTAATAGACCTCATAAATCCCATCCATCCTTGTGATCTTATAGCAAAGGACTTTTGAAATTGATTGTGATCTTTTGATGCTTTTGGCTTTTGTTTATCATTTGAGCTCCCTATCATCACTTGTCATTGTCACCTTAATCCATCATATCATGGTGTGCTTTGACTCGTCAACATAGGGGTGTATCTTGATCTTTTCTATCTTCTTGATTGTCCCATGTAGTACCCACCAAGATCCTTGAGGTCTTGTGTTACGCTGGGGCATCCTTGTGTGCTTGTGGTTATCCCAATACCTGGCCCGACCAAGGTCACCATGACTTTGGGGTGTTGGGATAGCCTTCTTGTTTGTTATGTTTTGTTTTATGCATTAGACACTAATCCACCTTGGTTCTTCATACCTTGGCATCTTGTGTCTTATACTATAGCAAAAGTCAATACTCCGATGATGGAAAATTGCATTTGGATTTCATTTCCTCTTCATCCTCTCATCTATCAAAATCCCCCCCATCCATTGATCCTTCATCACACTCCCCTCCCAATCTTCCATCAAATTGTATCATCTTCTTCAACTCCCCTTGCATCACCCCATCCATTTTGAGAGCCCACCCGTGTTCTCTTGAACCCGCATGTCCTCTCGAGGGGGCATCCTTCATCCCTAACTTTCATCTTTACCCCCATCATCTTCCTTCCTAGTCACTTCTTTGAATGACTGGGGCATCTTCCCCAATCTAACCATCTTCTTCTAGGTTCTATGTTTTAATAATCTTTGAAATGATGCTACTTCGTAACACCATCTCAAAGAGGGGAAAAATGTAGATGTCTAAATTTGGACACTTAATTTATCCAAATTCATCCCCTTTCGTTTTATTTTCATTAATTAAGTAATACTGCTATTATTTAATTAATAATCTTAATTCTACCAAATCTCTAAGGTATTTAATCAATAATACCTTATCTCTTTAATCCTCCTTCCATCAATTGAATTAAATAAATATTCCATTTATTTAATTCTCTTCATGTCACATCCTCCATCATTTTTATCTTATCCTAATCCATCTTCTAATCTCATCATTAGGATGTGCACATGCCTAATCCTTTATTAGGAGGTGTCACATCTTCCAACTTTTGTAAGTTGGCCTCTAATCTCTCTTAGCCACCTAACATTCCTCTAATCCTTCACTAACTAGCCTAATCAACCTCTCAAGGAATTTTTAATTCCTTTTATCCTTCCAAGGAATATTAAATTCCTTTTTATCTTCCCCATGTGATCTTTGACTTGTCACATCAAATCACATGTGAAATATAACTCTCTTCTAATCTTTATTAATAATTCTAATCAAGTACTTGCACAATCCTAATCACTTAATTGAGTCAACCCTATTAAGTGCTTTTCTTTTTTGACAAGGCATCTCCATTCCCCATGTGAATTTTTAATTCACATTTAATCCCCCAATGCATTTAAAGAATTTTAAATTCCTTCCCTCTTCCCCATGAGAATATTTGAGGAATTTTTAATTCCCCACTTGTCCTCTCACCCACATGGGTACAAGGACTTCCTTAATGAGGAGATCTTGTTCAATCCCAAGGTAATTTGTACCCCCCTCCATGTCATGTCCTATCCTTCCACCTCATGTCCACTTCACCTTTTAGGGCTATATCACATGCCACATGTCAAGATGTGAGGGGTTGTGAGTTTTCAACTCACCTTAGCCCTACATCTTGATATTTGGTGGCTTAATCTTGACCATCCATTTCTTCTATAAATTCTCAAAATTCCTATAAATACCCCCTCTTTTCTCTCATTTTGAGAGAGATCATTTTGCTAGCCAAACTCTTGCAATTTTGTTTCTCAACTTATACTTAGCCATTTTCATGTTTTTATCCACTTGCACTCATCCTCACAACACCATTTAGCTTGCATCTTGTGCCATCCAAGGAGCATACACATCAAAGATCAAAGGGCCAACCAAAGGATCGATTCGACGCAAGGTATAGAGTTCCATTTTGTTGCTTTCATCTTGTGTTGTTTCCAACTTAGGCTAATCTTGAGGTGTAGGTTGTTTTGGTGTTTATTTGCACTCTTTTACTTGCTATTTTTTTCTAACGCTCACATTCAACCTATCACATCATCATTTAGATTATAATTGTTAGAATAGATATGATGAAAGGACAGTGTAACATCACTCATTCATGAGTGCCCTGCTACATTGCAATTCCTTCTCACAATGTAATGCTTTGATTTTATATATATGTACATGTACACGACCTTATTTGGATGTAGGGATTGTAAGTATAGAGTCTCGATTCCACCTACTTTGGCAAGACAGGGCGAGCACCAATAACCCAATGGCATAATGTTGAAACAAAGATGACAAAGAAGTCACCCCATCCCATGTTGTCAAACCGTCCTGATTGAATGGTATTGTGTGACATTGTGTTGTCATTTCCGTAATTTATTATTATGTTTTGTGTAAGTTTCTTGTTCATATGTATTTTACTTTGGTATTTTATAAGTTGTGATTTATTTAATGAAATGGTGGTTATAATTGTTTATTATATTGTTAGATTAATTTATATTTAAATATTTAAAAGTTTTAGTTTACAAGACATGTGTTTTAGTTAAATGGTAATTAAATATTAGATTGTGTTTCGTTAATTTAATTAAATTATGTTTTTGAAGATAATTATAAAATAAATAAATTAAATGAATCAAATTATGTGCATAGCAAGTAAAGCTTGCAAAAGTAGATTTAAAACAAAAAGTATTGATAAAAGGAAAAATAAATAAATAAAAGAATAGAAAAGATAAAAGGACGAATGAGAATTAAGTGTTGGCTAAAAAAATTGGAATTAAAGTAGATAGTTTCTTTTATATTGGATTTTTAGAGTTTTTGAAAAAGGAAAGAGGTATAGGGGCTACTACAAACATGATATGTGGGTGGAGCGGTTTGACCTTGGATAATGGTGGAAATTTGGTGTTGCATGGATGAAACGGTATTAAGGAGTTGTGTAAGAACAAGATCAGGGTAAGTGGGTTGAGGTGGAAGATAAAATGGTGATGGAGTGTAGGTGATGTTAGGGGAAGTGAAAGGAATATACTATGGGGTGTGAACGTGGTGGAGGGGACTTGCAATACCACAAGAGAAGTAGGAATGCTAGGTGGAATTGGGAAAGAAGTAGCCGCATAATTAACCTATTGCATAGTTGTGTGGACTTACAGATTGGTATAAGTTGGTATGGATGCTATGGTTGAAGGGGGAGGAACTTGAGGTCCTCGGCTTATAGGAATTTTTGCTGATTGAATATTAGAAGAGGCATGTTTATTGTAAATCTCAACAATTCTCTTCATCACTTGCACGCCATCATCACTTTCAATCAAATGATGAAGATTGTCAATGGAAGGTATGGAAGTGGTGGAAATGTTTTCAAGTGACAAGTCTTGTTATAAATGTGCAAAATCCTCATGAATATTAATGACCTTTTCTTGCGGGAGGGAATTGTTTTGAGTGTCAACATTCATTGGATGGAAAGGTGAAGGCATAGAAGTAGTATTTTTAGTGCCTAATGCACCATTTTCCATACTAGGAGTAAGAGCTCATGAGATCCAAAGGTCCACAATGAAAGTACTATCGTGGGAGGCCATGAGTCTAGAAATTCTTCTCACTAAAGTATTATCAACGAGGCAACAAACACTCATACAAGTACCACAAAGGATGGGGTGAATGAAAATGCAAGGTAATTTAGGAGCTCTAAAATGCCAATAATAGAAATTTTGCTAATTGTAACAAAGATCTAACTACATAAAAAAGAAATATAGACAAATGCCATAAAAATGCCAGAAATGTTGTTTAAAAAGTGGAGGGACTTATTTGCCTAGGGTAGCGAATGAGTCCCAGTATGATGTTTTTATGTGTTTTGAATAAATTTTAAGATGATTCTAATGCTCTATAGAATGCAATCAATGATGCAAAATGCAGATTTTCAATTTTTTCAATGAGATGCAATGCAAAAATGAAATATAAATGAAGTTTTCACTAATGCACTATGAAAAATCCTTGAATGCAAAAACAAAAAAATGTCCTAATTAAATGTTGATGCAAACTAAGATGAAATGTGAAAATGAAATAAGAAATGCAAAGTGTTCAAAATGCAAGTTCACCAAAATGAACTGTTGATTTTGGGGTTTCCTATGGACTTCTCTTGCTCTTCTAGGGGTTTTCACCTAAAAGGAGAGAGATAGGGCCCAAAAATGCCAAGGGTTCATTAAAATTATGTTATGTGGAATGTTGTCTAGGCTAAATGAAGTAAACTAAATGTAATTAAGTGATCTGAATGAATGAATTTGAATGCAAAACTAAGATTTTGCAAAAAATGAGCTAAATGAAGAAATAATGGAGAATAGAAAGAAATAGGATGAAACAGAGTGCACCTGGGAAATTTTTGATAAATTTGGAATGTTGTGAATGCTAACTAAAATTTCATAGTGGGACTCATTCAGCCAGGGTGGCAAATTAGTCCTACTGGTGAAAAAGTTTCAGAAACTGATTTTTGATTGTTGGGATCTGGAATCTGACAAAATTCAGATTTTCAATCCTAAGGTGGAACTCATTCACCACTAGTGGTGAATCAGTCCTCTCCCAAAATTCTGAAAAATCAAGAGACAACTCGGTAACACTAGATCTGGAAATCTCTGATTGTCAGGTTGTCAAAGTCAATTATGAAGGAAACGGACATAAAATCTTCTCCAAGCTTAAAATATGAATGAGTTGACTTGAAGCACCTAGTTGACTTGTTGAACAATCTTCAACACCAAAAAACTTGTTAAATCTGCACAAAAAAGTTTGCAAACACACAAGGAATAGGGGAAAAATGGTTGAGGGTTAGCAAATAGGGGTTTTCCCTTGTCAAACCCCACTTTTGGTAATCAAAGCCTTAATGAAGCAATGAAATGAAAGAGAAAGATAAACTAATAACATGCAATTTCTATCAACTTACCAAACCCTTGATGATGCAAATCTAAAGTAATGTTAATGGATGCTCCAAAGTGCTTGAGTATTGTTTGAAAAGATGTTGTAAGATGCTTGAATGATTGAGATGAAGTGTGAATGAATGCTTGAATGAATAAGATTGTAGGAAATTATGGGAGAGATGTAAAATGAGGTGAAAATCACTTGTTTATACAATCTTGTACCTTAGTTAACCATTCATACTTCATCACAGGCTGACATCAAGTGTTTTTGAATAAAAACCCAAAGGAAATTTTTAAAAAATTTTGAATTTGGAGGCAAGGGGGACACATTCGCCACCCATGGTGAATGGGTCCCACCTAGGACTTGAAAATGAGTGTCAGGAATTATCATTTTTTTAATGTTGTTTATCGACCTTACATTAAAAAATACACTTAATTAAGACATATTAGGTCATAAAGGGACCAAATAAAACATAAGAAAGGGATAAATAGTGAAGTTATTCCTAGAAAAATGTGAAATCTTTTTACAACACTTTACAACACTTCAAAATAGGACTTGTTTAGTGATGAACAGGTGATTTTTAGGTAAATTGTAATGAATAGAGTCTAGAAGAGTGTAGAAATGTCTTACAACACTTCACAACACCTTCATAAGGTGTCATTATTTGAATTTTAGGACCTAAATATGCATGTTCAAGCCATGTTACAACATAAAATCAGAGAAAAATAGATCAAACACCATGAAACAAGACCTAAAAGGCCATGAAAATGACAAGGGGCCATTTTTATAAGGCACAAGTCTACCTCTTCACTTGTGCTGGAGCAATGTTTTCCTCCCCAAGATAGGAACATTTCCATGGGTAGCGATACAAAACAAAGTTTTAATAGCTGAAAGGTTCATCTGCTGAGGATTTCAAGGCCCATTGAGATGTTTCCTATGTAAACAAGCTGAAGAAACATCCAACCACTTGCTTCTTGGCTTCCCATATGTGCAAGAATGTTGGCACTAGCTATGTTCAAAGCTTGGTTGGATGTGTGCTATGTCGAATGACTTGCTTAGTTGGCTCTATTTGTGGCCACCTCTAAAAAGAAAATCAATATATGGGGACATATGGGCTCTCATCCCATCAATTGTATTATGAGATCTTTGGAAATAAATGAACATGAGGCTATTTCAATACAAGAAAATGTGCTTTAGGATGTCTTAGTGGAAACACTGAATGCCAAATTATACTAGAGATCGGTCAAGGAGAAGGTTTTTTTAGAGTTGAAGCGGATGCATTAACCAATGTGGGAGTTGAGGATGAATAAGGATTTTTCCCATCTGTCAATTGGGTGACATAGTCTAGGCCTCTTAGCTAGATTGGGAATATGGGAATTTCCAAACCCATTGAAAGGAGGTGGTGTTGGCTAGGACATCATTCCTACCATCAGGGAAATCTTCCCATATGGAGGCATCAATTTTCCATGAAAGGAGATTGGAGAAGATTTTATGCATGGGCGTCCTCTCTCTACAATGGATTGGAGCAAAAACTAGTCACACGAGGGACATATCTTCAAGCTTGATTCAAGCATTAAACACCCACACCATTTGGTCATTGTATAGATCAAATGAGGATTAGTTGGCATTGGTATTACCTATAGGTATATTATGTATCATGTCCCTTTAAATTTTTTCTTATGTGGTCTTTGATTTCTTAATTTCTGCCGAAGTCTAAAGTCTTTGCCTTCATTTTAGCCTTTGTCATGGGATCCTCTAAGTTTCTAACCTCTTGTCACACGTTCTTTAGGTTTTGAAACCTAAATTGTTGGCGCCCCAGTGTCTTTAAATTTTATTGTCAATTTCATGTTTTTCCTAACCTCCTGATGGTTATACTTTTTCTCCTTTTGTGGCATCAAGTGTGTCAATCCATTGTGTAGTCAGCGAGTCAAAGGTTTTCATAACTTCCAAATTCGCGACTTTGAGTTATAAAGTTTCAGTTTTCCATGACAAGGTGATATGTTGTTCATACTGCATATTTCAAGGTGTCACCTATACATTTAATGAGGTGTACAACACAATCTAGAGATGTCTTATCAAGGAATTTTGCAAAACACCCAAATCCTAAGGTTTGCTTTACTAAGGATTAAAATAAAGCACCATATTAATTCATACCAAACACACGTCTTGTTATTTTGCATGACTTAATTTGGTGGATATTTATTTGGTTAAGCTTTCAATTGTACTTCCACCTTTTGCAATTATTTCTGCAGGCATACAAGTGTTCCTTTTATGTATTGTGAACTCATGCAATCTAGAATTGAAAATTGTTGGCTTGGTGTAAGGGACACAAAACTAGGATCCTTTAAGTTGGAGGAATTTTGGGCACATTTGGAAATTGACAGAAGATCTCCTATCAATGCAAAATTGATAGAAAGAATATTAGCTCACATTGGGGGTTTTCTAGAAGTCGTGCTAAGCATGGACCTAATAGGCACATGCATGAGAAGATATATTCTAGAAACATAGGAAATCAAAGCCGTGGACATAACTGTTGTTGCTAAAATTTCTCCTAGAGTTGTTTCCCACACACTAAAGATTCTTGAGAAAGTGCTCATAAATAACATGTTTGTTGTGATGGCTAGTGAGTTTTTCAAATCTAATGAGAGTTGGTGCAAGAATTCTATAGCCAAGGGGTGGTTGAATATGGAGAAAAGAGGTAAGTCACAGTTACTTGCCAAACTTAAAAGAATACATTTCAAAGGGGAAATTGCATATGCCATTTCTCTATTACATCACATTGTTGGAAATGCACAAATTGATTGTTTTGAAGATTGGATGTATCAGTTTATTTTGGTTATCTGTGATGAGAATTTTTTCATTGATTGGGCTAAGATAATTTGATTTCATTTGAATGAACAACTAGTCAATTTCCAGAAAACTGCTGCCTTCCATCTGTGTTCTTGCTTAATATACATTATAGCCAATCAAAGATCATTTTTGGATGGGACTAAAGCCACAGGTATCTCCAAATTTTTTCATTCTTGTATATAAGTGCTATATCGAATTTACTAAGCAAGTTGGAATGGGAGATTTTTTCCTTGTCAATGATGCATTCTTGATGGAAGTTGTGAAGAAATTGGATGGAAACCATGAAATGCATTTTTCTTCTAAATCAATGTCTCTTGTATTAGAGTTTAGGAGTTTCTATATTCAATTTGATATATTTTTTTACTTGTGGATAGGAGTTTTTGAGAAATCCCCATTAAAATTTCCTAGATATCTTGAAGATTTGCTAGTGTTCCTGGAGGTTTGTAGGCAAATGGCTGTGGTGAATGTAAAGTACATGAATATGGGGAAGTGGGGGTATCCTTTCCCATTGAAAACTTCTTTCACTTGTAAAAATAATTAGATGGCCAAATGTATTGAAGGATTTCTTAAAGAATATAACCTCCAACATTTATTCATGAGGGCTAATTTTGATAGCAAGGGTTTTGTGAGAAAAAAATTATATTAAGGAAGTTCATATCAGTATCAACCTTCTATTGAGGAATTTTGGGAAGATTGTGCTGATGAAAATGAAGTCTTGAAAAGGGACTATATGAGGTTAACCCTCAAGAAAATACAAGATTTTGGTCTTTCTTTCTAGATTCTCGAAGGTGCGATTGAAGATTCAATGATCGTTGACCTCAAATATGAAAACTTGTCTGATCAATCTCATCCCAAGGTTGAATGGAGTAAAAATGAAGTTTTGAATATGAATGTATGCACTACCCTAGTATTAAAAAGAACTCAAGAATGGTTAGAAGGAAAATGGCTATAGGCTACAGGTTCTACTCAAGAACCAAAATCATCTCAGAGAAATGAAAAGGGGTCCATTCAGACAATTTTAGTGGGTACATCATTAGGAAGTATGGCTCCTACCTAGGTCTTCTAGTGAAAATTAATAGTTTGGGGGTGATGGAGAGAAGCCTAAAGATATGGCTAAATTGAAGTTAGTGTACAAATAGGATAGCCCGTCTACCCCTACTTTGAAAAAGAAGGTCAGTCAAACGAAGCCCGCGCCTGAAGATTCTGATGCTATTTTTAATAAAATTGTTGAAGACAATAATTTTCCTCCTTTTTCTAAAGTACTCTCTTCCCCAATGGAAAATATACCCATCACTCCTGGTGAGTCTAGAGAAATTATTCTAGGAAATAAGGATTTTGTTTTGATAGAAACCTCCCTAGTATGGCTGAAAAAGGTAGTAGAGAAAAAGAGGAAGTACACTCCTACAACAACAGTTGGAGTAGATACAGTTGTAAAGTTGCTTCAAACTTCTTCAAAGCCAAAGAAAGCTCAAAAAATTTCAAGAATGTTGACTAACCGTACTTCTAGTAATCAAGTATTGGAAATTGCAGATCCTATAAAAGATCTAAATGAGGATGAGATAATAGCAGCTGACTATAAAGTCACACATGTTGATATGGGGTTCCAAACACTTGAAGGGGATGTGTATCATGCTAATTATTCATTCAATTGCTTGATTAAGCTAGTAAAGAAAGAAAGAAAGGAAAAGGTTGCATTGCAACCTTAGGTTCTTGATTTGAAGAATTGTATTTCTTCTATAGTTCCCCCTTCTATATCTAGTGGAGCGTCAAGTTCTCAAGCAAAAGTTATTGATGGGTCTACAATGCAATTAATCAGAAAGAACCTAAGATATTCTAATAATGTTAACAAATGGATTGATGAAATGCTTGAGGAAACTGTCCTCTTTATCAGTAAGTATGTGCTTTTCTACACTCAAGTTGATAAAAGGAAGGAATTGATGGCAGAGCTATGAAAAATCAAAAAAGATCAGACCAATCTCTATGTGCTCTCACAAGAAATAAAAGAGTTGATTTCCATGGATCAAATGAAATTAATTAATAAACAAATTGTGAGTGATCCAAAGGAGTTACACCCTTCATGGCCCGACTCATTGGAGTGGAAATTGAGCATTTATGACAACCTAGTAAAGGAGATTTCTATAGTACTCAATAGGTATTTGGACATGCTGGTGGAGATTAAAGGAAATTTTCATGACCTTAAAGTAGAGATAATTGATGAGTTTGATGAGAATATTCTCGATTCAAAGGAAATTTTTCTAAAATTCAAAGAAATATTCAACAAGGAGATGGCTAATCTTGTCACCATGACTAAAGAATCTTTCTTGAAGATCAGAAGATTGCAAGTTTATCTTAGTTTCTTTAAAACTGAAGCAAGTAGAAGGTTTGACACTTTAAATGAATCTGAAGCTACTCTAACCAAAGTAAGAACTAGATTGTAGATCACCACAACTCCAGGGAGCAAAGAGTTACTTGCAATTATTACCAGGTACAAGGACTACAAATCGAAGATGAAGGCACAAGAAAATTTGTCGTAGCAAGAAGTGGTCAAAGATCTAGAAGATGAAGAGACTAAGGCGGTGGAAAATGATGCATAGTTATTTTTAGTATTCCATGACACTTTCTTTAAATTTGGCTCTTTTAAGTTTAAAACTCTTTTAATTATGCGGTACAGTTACTTTCAAGAAATCATTACCAAAGACAATTTTCTTATGCTTTAAATATGGATTTGGCTAATGTGATTTAGATCTTTTGGGAAAACTTTGATTTACTCATTAGAGAAAAAATCTATTATTTTGATTAATTCTTTATATTATTTTGATATAGAAGACAATGGTGGAATTTATGCTTTTGTAATCTTTGAATTATGGCGTATGAATCTATTATGATTATGTTGAATTTTTTGCCAGTGTTTGATCTATTATTGGAATGATAGATATTTTGAATTCTTGCATCACTATAGTATCATTTATCTATGAATAAGGATTCTGTGGTGATATTTGATTTCACTTTAGTTGTGAAGTATTTTCAATTTTATCATGTGAAGTTGATGAATACATTTAAAGCTTTTTGGTTAAAAGCCCCTTCCTTTATTTGCTTTCTAGTTAAAAGAAACATTAGTTAAAAATTATTCCCTGAATATTAAAAAAAGGTGGCTACCACCTTTTAAAATAAGCAAAGAATTGGTCTAAGAACTACATGATTACTGATTCAATTGTGGTTACATTTGTCACCTTAGTGGGCATGAGAATATAGAGTTAGGTGATAAATCTGTCAACCAACAATTGGTATGTGTGTCCTGATAGGGGAAGTGAACAAGAAAGGACTCGATAACATGGTGATAACATATGGTCAGAATATATCTTTAGCAGATAATGTTGTACAAACATCTATGGAAGATTAAATGCCACCTTCAACTAGCCATATGAAATCAATTGATAGTGGGAGTGGATGCTCATGTGTTTATTGAACCCAAGCTGGCAACTCATGGGAAATAATGGCTACCGCCCTATATCTACTGGCAAGGTTAGTAATTGTTCTTACATAAAATGGATACTCTGATAAGGCTGAGGAGCTCTAAGAAGCAATCAAAATTCTCAGGCTTCATCTTTGACTAGAGGCTAAAGAAGATTTTCCTCAATAAATACATTCTATGTCTAGAGGCAGTCAAGATGGTGTTCAAGAAGAGCTACTGCTTCACAAGCAACCAAACAAGGGAAAAATTGGATATATCATTGTGCTTCCTCGCCTCTCTCCTAGACTTGAATCTTTTGAAGGTACATTGTTTGTTGCTACTTAGAATGTTGTTCAAAGCAGCAATCCTGGTAGATGATGTGGATGTGGTTGTCATGGCCCAACTGGGTGTTGATATTCCTTGGCCAGACGACATCAACAAAATGTTCTTGCAAGGGGTGGGAGTAGAATGAAATCCTTTCATTCTCAACCTTTATGCTACATGCTTGGCTCACCACAGGCACTAGCTAACCATTGGATATAATTTCCTATGTTGAAGGCTCGAGCTGCACAAGGTTGAGGGCATCTAGTGGTGCTCAGAATTTGTACAGTTGATGGAATCGTGTTGATTTTATGATGAAGGTGATTGATATAGTGGGTGGTTGTGGCTAATTTTTTTATTGGGGCCTAAGCTTATTGTCTAGAATAGGGTGATAGTGTCTTTTTGCTAGCATCAGTTTAAATTTTGGATTTTGGAAGTTTGGAGGTGAAAGAACAAAAAATGGGGTAAGGTAAGGTGCTTTTGTATGGTTTAAGACATAGAGCACACCCACTTTCCAATTATTTCATTGAAGGATAACCTTAGAGATATCAATTCAAAGGAGAAAGAGATCTTGCAATAGGGTTGTCCTAGGGGATGATTGTAAACTAATGAGGGGTTCACCATTAAGCTAGGGATTGAAAAAGACAAATGAAATGCAAGATGTAATGCTAAACCCTAATATGATGTAATAGTTCACTAAATGACCTAGAAATGTATGTAGAATGAAATAGAAAGCTACAAGATGAAATGTATACACCTAGAAATATAAAGACAACTAGAAGGAGCTCTAGAATGTTGAAAACAATGACTCTAATGCTGATTGGGACTCATATGCTAGGCTGGGTGAATCAATCCTAGATCTAGGTTTCTGTGTAGAAATAAAAATCTTGCAAATGGATATCCAAATCTGTAAAAATTTAAATTTTGACCTAAACTAGGACTCACACACCAAAACTAGTGAATCGGTCCAATTAGGATTTTTTGAAACTTCAAGGTCTGAATCAAGTCTTCAAGGTCTGCTTTATGCTTCCCAATTGATTTCTTTAAAACAATGTTACTTTGAGCATTGCTTCAAAGAGTACAAATGTAGGCACCTAAATTTTTCCACATAGCCCTAATAATCATCATATAATGTAGCTATCATTAATCATATTAATTTTTAGTAATCATCATTAATTTAGTAGCATTTATCGCATATTATCATTTAATCATTTAATAATTCTCATTTACCATCTATCACCTAATTAATTAATAATCATTTATCACATCATATATATTATTATTTATTAAATAATAATAATTTTCTATTAAACACCATTATCCATTTAATTAAATAATATTTTATTATTTAATTAAATGACATCTTATTATCCATTTATCACATTGAAAATCATTTATTAATTAATAATTCTCATTTATTCATTTAATTAAATAATATTTTAATTTTTAATTAAATGTGTTTCCCTCATCACTTAACACCTATTTTATATTTAGTCAACTCTTCCATCATTTATTAAGAGAGGTAAGAGAAACCCCTTAGAATTGAAGTTGGCGGAAGTACAACTGAATGTGTGTTATCTGCACACCTATACAAAGAATATCTAATTCAAACCACACCATATATCTAGATCACTTTTCCCACCAACATGAATAGGTTGTTGATCAGGCCAACATTGTTTTGACATAATTTTCAATGTTTAATTGATCGGCCAGATGAAACCCATCAAACTAAATGGATTTTAAAAAAAGAAAACATTAATTTTTAACATGACTTTTTTAATAGCCAATTACATGAATTTTTTTTTCCATTAACGTTTTAAATTACACCTATAGTTTCCTTTTTCTTGTAATTTTATTCTAATGATGAATTATAGAACGTGATAAAAAAAAATAATCCAAAAATTTACAAACTATTATCTTATGATATCCTTTGTGCAGCATTGGGTGCCTTCAGTTTTGCATTGGGTACCTTTAGATTTCTCCTAGTTCAGCTAAAGATGAACTGATTTCTCATATTTATACGCTAGCTTATATTCATATAGTTAAATCTACGTAGATCTCCTTCCTCCTCTAATCTATTAAGATAATTTAAAGAGGTGGGCCGAATTTGTACATCATGCGCAATACCAACATTTTTGATTTTTAAGTGAAACCCAACTTAGTTGGACATATATGGTTGTCAACTTCCATTTCCCTACTCGGAGAAATGTACATGGAGTGTAGGAAGAGAAGATACTATCGGTGTATAGACGTAGCAGCTATTTAGATAATTACAAGAAATTTTAAGACTATTAGATCTTGATAGTCATATTCATCTAAAATTTCTAAGGTTAGATTTTCAAATTTTAAGACTGTTAGATCTTGACGGTGGAAATATATCTCAATTCTTGCATTGAGTGTAGGGTTAGACCTATTTCCGCCATTGATTGTATACTGTGGCAATGATTTAGATTGATATGTTTGATCAAGGGTTTTATTTAGGGTAAGAGAGAAGTTGAAGAGAAGGACAACGTCGAGCAGAAGGCAGTCAGTAAGGTGTTTACACTTTTGCAGCATTAGTGGAGAATTTGGTGCAAGGATTTTAGAAACTTTGATATCCAAGTTTTGTATAAGGTTGAGGCATTTATCACAATGTCACATATTCTGGAGGCAACAATTTTTGCAGGCGCATCTGGTGCTAATTCTAGCAGCGTCAATTCTGTCGATATGTAGATGCAGGAGAATATTTTCGTGGGCCACATTGCTTTTAAGTGGTTCATCTTAAATAGGATTTAATTACATGTGATGGAAATCCAAATGGATTTGAGTTTGATAGGCATGAATTGTCTAAAAAATCTGGTCATTGATATGGGAGGAGGGAAAATTGGAATTGTGAAGACCTTGGGTTATGTGTTTATTCCACGCTTATTGACTACTCCCACTCCAGCCATGGTGGAGCTCTGTATCAATAATCTTCTCAATGGAATTGGAAAATCAGAGGCCTCCAACAAAATCTTAGAGTCCATGGAGGCCCTCATTAATCAAATCAACAAGAGGAGAAGGAATTTACCCACCTTTGCATGCCACCCTTCCATTTCCCGAAACTGCGCCTCCATTCAGCCATGTTATGATGCTCTACATGAGGGAAAACTTTCTCCAATCCTTGGTAAGCTTACAACTTATTCATAAAGTGGTTTTTGGCAGCTTATCAAATTAAGAAGTGATAATTTATTGGGCTTTATCTCTTACTAGTTTTCATTAATCTTTGCTTTATGAAGTAATGTATAAATAAGCATAGTAGTTTGGTCGATGTATTACCCAACAATTTCCTCTAGTATGTAAATGAATTTGACTTTAAACTAGTTGCTTGGTTTCTATTTTTTTTCATTCCTTCCTATATTAGGCTCATTTTTCTCATCTAGTAGAGCACCCAGTTTGTTAGAGTTCTTAAATAGAGAAAATTTGCAAGAAACACATCTGGCTTCCACAGTGCGTGGAACTGAAACAACCTCTCCAAACATAAATTCAAGTTCATTTTCTTTAAAATATAACAGATATGAAAAGCTAAAATGGAAGACAATATATTGTGTTGTTGTCTTTGATAGTTGAATTTGGTGTGTTATGAATACATAAGCAGCAGAGACAGGTAACCTAAATGGTGCTTCAACCTCTAAGAGAGAATAAAAAAGAATGTGCACCAAAGTTTTACATCGGTAGAAGATTCAACATTCCAAAAGCCTTATGAAGGTTTTCTTTTCTCTTTTCCTTTTTACAGTTATCCAATCTTGAAAGATTTCTTGTTTGATAACTTACTTTCTATCATATTTCCTTGAAGTAGGTTGATAACTTCAACAGGAGTTTAACACTCCAATTATAGAAATAATTGCAAAACAATGACATGAGTGTAAATTTTTTTAAATAAAATAAAATGCACAGAGCCAAATTGGAAATACCCAAATCAAAATGTGGAAGCACAAGGAGACATGCAACTTTCCTTTCTATTCATTAAAATGGAAATAGAAATACATAAAAGACTAAGCATAAAAACTTCACAAACTAAACTTTAAACTACTAATTACAAATTGTTGAGAGCTTTCATGAGCTGCTCAACCAGACAGACAACTTCAAGAGCTGTTAGGAGCTACATGGAGCTCTTTGGGAGAAATCACTGCTCAGTCACAAAAAAAAAATACAACTGCTACTGTGTACAGACTTCTCTGAATCACATAGAGAACAAAAAAATTCTTTCCTTAGATTGTTGCTACATAGGGAAAAGTGTAAAAAATAACTTGATTCTAGTGTAAAAAATAACTTGATTCTTCATTCCTTTTTATTTTTTCAACATTCCCTCTCAAAATTTGAAATCACCTATTGGAGTAAATACTAGAGTTTAAAAATTCCTACCAGGATTAGCTTTTGGGTTTGTTAGGAGTTGCAGGGATGAAGATCCCAAAAATTACCGCTAGAGGAAAGAGCTCCTGATGGGTAGGTGAAGCAATTGGGGTTTGACGTGAGGGTAGGCTTGGGAAAATAATAAATTCCAACCCTCCCCCTTTTTCTTGAGCTGACAAAACAAGAGCAATTCTGATTCAAATCAACAACACCCAATCTACTCCTTAGGTGCTCAAAACTGTCCTTGCTCAAAGGCTTGGTGAATATGTCTACTAGCTATTGCTTAGACCTACAGAATGTCATTTTAATTTCACCATTTTCAACTAAATCTTTGATAAAATGATACTTGATTTCAATGTGCTTTCTTCTTCCATGAAACACATGATTTTTCGTCAAGGCTATTGATGAAACATTGTCACAAAAAATTGTTGTTCCATCCTCTTGTTCTTCTCTCAAATCTTCCAAGATTCTTCTCAGCCAAATATCTTGACATGTTGTTGCATTTGCTGCTATATACTTAGCCTCTAATGTAGATAGGGAAACTATGGGTTGTTTCTTGGAATCCCATGTGATAGCTCCCAACCTCAAGTGAAACACATAGCCCAATGTACTCTTCCTATCATCCAAACTCCCTTCTCAATCACTATCTGTGTATCCAAGCATCCCAAACTCATTTGTTGCTATGTACAAAGTACCATATCCTTTGGTGCTATTCATATACCTCAGGATTCTTTTACTTGCTTGCCAATGGGTGTCTCTTGGAGTCTCCATAAATCTAGAAATAAGACTCACTCCATGCATTATATCAGGCCTAGTTGCAGTCAAGTACATCAAATTTCCAACCAAAATTTTAAACATGATCAGATCTACATTGCTACTGTAATCTTCCTTGCTCAACTTTAGACCTATGGTTGTTGGTGGTTGGGCAGGTTTTCTTTCAAGCATTCTAAATTTCTTCAAGATCTCATTTGCATATTTTTATTGAGAGATAAATATACCATCATTCATTTGTTTTACTTCTATGCCTAGAAAATATCTTAAGAGACCTAAATCTGTCATTTCAAACTCTCTTTTCATGGCCTCTTTTAAATCAACAATGAGTAAATCATCATCCCCAGTAAAAACTAAATCATCAACATACAAGACAACAATCAAAATATTACCATTTGCTGCCTTGATGTAAAGAGTGGGCTCACCATCACTCTTGCTAAACTCATTGCTCATCAAATATGAGTCAATCTTGTTGTACCATTCTCGTGAAGCTTGCTTCAGCCCATAAAGAGCTTTATGTAGCCTATACACCTTGTGTTCTTGACCTAGAACATCATATCCAAATGGTTTCTCCACATAAACTTCCTCTTTCAACACTTCATTTAGGAAAGAAGACTTCATGTCCATTTGAAACACCTTCCACTTGTCCTAGGCTGCAATTGCTATGACTTCCCACACAGTTTCTATCATTGCAACAGGGGAAAATGTCTCATTATAATTTCTCCCAAACTGCTATTTGTATCCCTCGACAACTAATTTTTCCTTATGCCTCTATATTCTTCCTTTGATATTACACTTGGTTTTGTAAACCTATTTCACCCCAATAACTTACTTGTTGGGGGAAAAACTAGTTAACTCCCATGTGTTGTTCCTCTCTATTTCATCTATCTCCTCATCCATGGCCTCACACCATTTCTCCAATTTTACAACATCCTCAAAATAAATTGGATCACTATGTGGAAATAATACAAATTTCACACTCTCATCAAATTCTTCAGCATACCTTTCATTTTGGTAGATCTCCCTTAGACTCTTGGTCTTCTTTGGCATTAGGGAGGTGAGAATGAGGTCTAAACTTTCACTACTGCTACTACTCTGCTAAACAGGTTGGTTCAAGAGCTGTCAAGAACTTTTAGGAGCTCTACCAGAGCTTTCAGGAGCTATTCTGAAGCTAATCTTCTGACTGTCTCTGGCTGCTTTCCTCTCTATCTACTCACTTTAGGAGCTTTTAGGAGCTATTGAGAGATTTTAGGAGCTTGACTAGTGCTTTCATGAGCCAATCCTCTAGTTTTTTGTGACTATCTTCCTAACTGTCTATTTGTTTCAAGTGCTATTAGGAGCAGTTAGGAGCTTTCAAGAGCTCTTCCAGAGCTTTCAAGAGCTCGTCTGATGCTTTCAAGAGAAATTATAGGCTCTTCTTGCTGAGCTTCCTATTTTGTTTCTGCTTCTCTAGGAGTTGTCAGGTGTAGTTCTGAGTTGCCAAAAACTATCACTTTGTCCCATGAATCATCCTCTAGGAACTCCACGTCCCTATTGATGATGATTATCTTGGTGAATAAATTATACATCCTCTAGGCTTTGAACTCCTCACTATAGCCAATGAAAATAAACTTCTCACTCTTGTTATCAAATTTTTTCCTCTTTTCTTTAGGCATGTGAGCATATGCTACACACCTGAACACTCTTAAGTGCTCAACTGTCCACTTGCATTTTTGTCCGTGCCTCTTGAGGGATTTTTTCATGGACAACCTTTGTTAGACTTCTATTTATCAAATAAATAGCTATTGCTATAGCCTCTCCCCAATATTCAATCAGGAGTCCCTTTTCTTTCATCATGCTCCTTGTTAGAATTGTGAAACAAGAACAAAACCACGAGCCACAAGATCAAACACAAATAAATACACCTTCCACACAAGAGATCTGCAAAACAATATGTGCAATTATCTTCAACAAGAAAAAGCTACAGAAGAGAGAAAATTTTTAAGAAGATATGAAAGCTACAGATATTCTCCCATTTGATAATTACAATGAGATCAATCCTTATGAAAGGAGATCAAGAAACCCTAAAAAGGAAAACCCTAGTGTGCACACTTAATAATTAATAAATAATTAATTATTAATGTGCCTAAGTTTAGCTTAAGTAACTAAAGTGATAAGTGACTTAATTAATTAATCAATATGATTAAATTAATTAAGTAAAACAACTTATTACTCTAACACCCCCCCTTAAGATGAACTTAGGAAGTAGCTAAAACACTAAGAAAAAGATGCATGAAAGCAAAGATGGGTCCCGGCAAACAAGGCCAAGAAAGGTACCCATGTACAAACAGAAGATCTCTATAAAGAGGAGAAATAGAGAAAACCTCGTGGGAACAAAACTCTACTCCAAAAAGAGATCAAAGGTGATTGAAGGACTGAAAAAGCCTCCAAATCAAGGAAATGTCCAGAAAAAGAGGAACATGTAGAACATCACAGAAGCATGAAGAAGCTGCAAACTCTATCAAAAGATGACTGCTACGGTGCCGAAGAACCTCCTCTGAAGATATGATGATCAGGATCAAGAAGACAACAATTTGCATGAGTGCCCCCAACGACACTACTTGAATCATATGGAAAACAAAGGCAAAACATCTGGAATGAAGATACAAATGGCACAAGTACCAATAGTCTAAAGAACACTGATCAACTAAGGAAATGGAAGATTCCTTCCAAGGCGAAACCAAAGAAGTATTAACACCAATAGTAGAAACCCCCCATAATGCTGAAAAAGGGAGAGGCGTGACAGGTACACTGAAACTGAATGCCAAAAAGTAGTGCATGAAGAGGAACCAAGAGCATCTGAAAGGGCACAAGAAAGAACTTGCAACTGAAAAAGTGGTGTGCAAAACAAAGCACACATACATGAGGATGGAATCATATGGATCCACTGTTGTCGTGGAGGGACACTCACCAGACAAAGGTGTGATGGCAAAACAAAGGCACTACACAACCCCCCATGGCACTTTATATCATAGTGCGAGTACAAAATATGGCACAAAGTGATGTGAAATAAACCCAATACTACACATACAATTCTGAGGCACTTTATCTTAGTGCGTTTACAAAAGAGAAATACATGCAATATGAGCCCATAATGTCTACAATGTCCAAATAGGACAACATGCTGAAAAAGAAATATTTCTGGAAAAAACCAAAAATCAAATCTGGAAACCACCTGCACCACTGTGAAGAGCTCAGAAATAGCTTTCCGATGATATCTTGTTTGCCCATTTTCGACATAGTATGCTAAAGTTATGCCAAAAATACTGAAGGCAATTCTGGAAAATAAGATCTGACTTTGACTGGAAATAACAGGAACCTGAGAAAAAATCTCCAAAAAATACCTATACCATTGGAAAGTACTCTGAATCTTCTTTCCGATGATATCTCGTTTTCCCAATTTTGACACCGTGGGCGAAAGTTATGGCCTCCAAAAGAAAAACAGCTCCAAAAAGTGCAAAATAACCAGTCAACGCATTAAAGTTGACGTCCAAACGACCGTCACATCAGAAACCTAAGCTTAAAATTGACGGTCAAATGCCCATCACCACAAATGCACAATTTGGGCATATTTACAAAAAAATTGTTTTAAAAAAAAATAATTAAAAAATTACATTTATATTTAAAAAAAATATATATAAAAAACTGTGATTTTTTTTTTTTTAAATCATAAAAACATGGCCTAAAAATGTGCCACCGGCGGTCAGACCACCGGACGGCTTTAAATGCCGCCAACGGCTGACGCAGGCGACTGGCGGTATAGGGCCCGCAGGCCTGCATACGCAGGTACCTGTGGGTACCTTGTACCGCATGCCTGAGCAAGCCTTTAAAAGGCTTTTTTTTGTTTTAAAAAACTTTATTTTTATTTTTGTTTTTGATTTAAAATCAAAACAAAATACAACCTTTTTTAATTTTTTTTGATAAAAAAAATTTCTGAAAAATTAAAAAATACTAGGGCTTTTTTCTCGATCCGCATGCTGGCGGTGAACAAGGCCGTACGGACAAAAAAATTTTGCCTCAGAAATCAACTATTCGGATTTTGACGATTTCATAGTCGATCTTAGGGTTTTTGGCTGCTGCGGATGCAATAGTGATATCCGTTTAGGATGAAAATGCTCTGAAAAGTCGAACACCTCCTGGATCTGGCAAAAAAGCCCTTTCTTCAAACCCTCACAGATCTAACAAACGGAAGCCAAAATTGATGAAACAAAGGCCTATCTTGACTATTTCGGCAACTCTTGAATCAATGGAGAGGTCTGATCACACCAAAAATGCTTCGAAAGATGCCCACCTCCAAAATTTGCAAAATCAGCAAAGGAGATTCAGATCTGAAGCCTGCAACCCTTGTTGAAGAAGAAAACCTCATAAATTGAGAAAGGGTTTGCCGAATCCACGCTCTGATACCATGTTGGAATTGTGAAACAAGCACAAAACCACGAGCCATAGGATCAAACAACAAACAAAACACCTTCCACACAAGAGATCTGCAAAACAATATGTGCAATTATCTTCAACATGAAAAAGTTACAGAAGAGAGAAAACTTTCAAAAAGATATGAAAGCTACAAATATTCTCCCATTTGATAATTACAATGAGATCAATCCTTATGAAAGGAGATCAAGAAACTCTAAAAAGGAAAACCCTAGTGTGCACACTTAATAATTAATAAATAATTAATTATTAATGTGCCTAAGTTAAAGTGATAAGTGACTTAATTAA
>VDFB02355606.1:0-46686 GCA_007258455.2 Sequoia sempervirens | reverse complement strand
TTTGTTGAACTACGTTGCCTCTGTGACTGGACATAGGCAAGGCCATCCGCCGATGTGCCCCCAAGGCATTAGGTTACTATGTTTAGGTCAGTTTGTATAAAATCATGATTCAATCCATATGTCTATATGACAAGGTCATTGGTTGTGTCGAACTACGAGGTCTCTACGTGTATAACATAGGCAAGGCCATCAATCGATGAGCCCTCGAGGCCGCATTAGGTCAGTCCATTAGGGTTCGTCACATTCACTTTCACACGTATTCTATTTATAGTCAGTCTTGTCAGTCGAATTCAAGTTGAACTACGAGGTCTCTACGTGTATAACATAGCCAAGGCCATCAATCGATGAGCCCCCGAGGCCGCACTAATTCAGTCCTTTAGGGTTTGTCATCACACACAGTCAATTGTCCACACATCGTATCAAGTCATGCATTAATCTGGTGAACAAGTCAGCAATGTCTCTAAGTCAAATCAAACACACTTTCCAAATGAAACAATCAAAACAGATCAACGAATGTCTGCTACAGGATGTGTCCTTCCTAGAAACATACATCATCACAATAGCCATCCAGTATATTATCCAGGATGAGTCCTTCCTGAATACAACTGTCAGCATGGAAATCTATGTCTTATACAGGATGAGTCCTTCCTGCATAATCAACATTGTCAAACAATCAAACATAGCCTTACACAGGTTATCACATCAACGGTATCTGACTCAACGTTTTATACGATACATGTCTTTCTAAAACTAGGCTTTGTCATGCCTTATACAAATAGTCATAACATCAAAACCAAACTCACAATCTTATCCGGTATGTGTATCTCCTGAAATCAGGCTCTATCAATTACAATAACTCAAACAAACAGATCAAGTTTTGGCAAATACTTCAATGGCTTTTTGACTTTATGGCTTATTTATCTTATCTTTTCAGTTGACTTTATGACAGGAATTATGTTACCAGCTTTCTCAAGGATGTCCCATGAAGGATTTAAAGAAGCCACGATGTATCAGAATTTTGTTTTCTTTGACTGTTGTCTGTCAATTGTCTTTTAACTTTGATTTTTGAGTCATGTTACTAGTTTCCTCAAGGATGTCCCATGAAGGATTTAGAGGAGTGATGGCATCTCATGACCCGTCTTTTATTTTGATTGATGTCTATGGTTTGTCTTGACAAAAAGACTGGGGCAACTTATGCCCTTAGTATGAGTTAACGACAATCCTTGTCTACAACTGTCTGTTATTAACAAGTGGTTGACCTTGCACATCTTGATCTATCTCATATCATGGTGTTTGTCTCCATTTGTGTTAGTCTCACCCAATGATGATAAAGTGTAATACCTTTTGTGATACAACAAAACATCGAAGATTGCTAATACTAAAATCCACCATCATTTCTTTTATTATTTCTCAATCTTTCCTTTCGCACTAACATTTCTTCTTTTCTACACTTCACCAATCTCTTATCTATTTTCCCTATCCTTTTTCTTTCTCATCTCTAGTTCCCTTCCCCATCAATTTTGAGAGCACACTCATGTTCTTGAACTCACATGTCCCCGAAGTATATTCACCTCGCTTTACAATCGCATTACTGGGCATATTTCTTATCGATTTTTCTTTGACACAACGCCGAAATGACATTGTATGAAAGAGGGGCAAATGTAGACACCGAAATTTGGTTTGAGCCCGCGACTTCAATATTCTTCATAATTCGTATTCTTTCATGGTCATGATTAAATAATGTCAATTATTTAATTATTCTCTTATAGTTCTATTTTCTATTAATTAAATAATCTTAATTATTTAATTAATTCACACTTTTCTTTTTATTTCATTTGATTAATTAAATAAATGCTTTTTATTTAATTATGTTACTAATTAACCTTATCCTTCTTGTCAAATTAAATAAATTCTTATTTAATTTACTCTTTATCATATTTCAACTATAATTAAATAAATTCTTTTATTTATTTAATTATTCTTCAAATATCAAATCTTGAATTAAAGGAATTATTTAATTCATAAATTCTATTTTAATGCATTCCTCTATATTTAGATAATTGTGTGATTTATCTAAGTATTCACTTTTACTCAGCTCAAAGATCTATTTTAATCACTCAATTAACTCTTGATTTAAATGTCTGAGTGGCTTTCTCGAGTAATCTCTTCATCAAATCATTCAATCATCCAGTGCTAACTCAATTGTGTGTACATGCATATTAATTAAATATTCTTATTTAATTAATTAAACCTTGTGCGTGCATTCGAACAAGAGTTGCTTTAATCAATCTTTATCTTTGTCATGCAAAGATAATTCTTCTGTTTTTGAATACCAAACTAGAAGATTAAATCATTTATTTAATCTTTAATTCTATTTCTAATTTGTATCACTCATGTCATTACTAACAGTTATCAGAATGCATGACTAATCAGTCAATCTCAACCATTGATTGATCTTTCGATCTCGGCCTGTCGTTCGAATAATCAATTTTCTATAAATTGATCTATCATTCTTCATTTCATTCTCTCATGAAATATTATGACTTTTGAGAGCACTTATCTTGAATCTTAAATGTTTTGCTAAATCTCTATCATAGGCTATACTTGCACGAACTTACAAAAAATCTAAGGGCAATTATACTACAACAGCAAAATGGAGAAGGTAAATCGAGATGAATCATGGAAATACGTACATATTTGGTGAGATTGTTCAAGTTTTATTTACGTTTTTGACTTCCTTTGTTCTTTGTTGCTTAGCATTAGATTTGCTTTTAGATTTGCTCTTGATTTGTTTCTTTGTACACTTTCTTGGCGTTACACCCAGGCTACAACATGTAACTCCAAATAGTCATTCCTAACAAGGGCGATATACAAGGTGTTCCTGCCTCTAACAGAATACAAATTCGTTCTTTTGCAAAGACACATAAATTAAAGGGAAACAAGCTACAATTTAAACACTGAAAGGTAGAATGCAAAGTTTTCAAACAACCCAAACTGTGAATTATTCATTCTTTATACAATGCCACAGTCGTCCATTACAAGGCGACAAGGGAAGATGAACAAGGACAATCAAACCACTTTCCATTCATCACTTAAGACATAGGTAATTTAACTCCATGAGCAAATCAGAAACATTGGAGTATTTAATGTGTAAGGGAGCAAACACAAAACAAAATACAATAGAGTTGATTCTCAAAGAATCGATTTCCTTCTGGTTGACTGACTCCTCCCCATCTGGTTCTCTCAACCAAGACGTCTCTCATGCATACAAGACTTTCTCTCAAACTGTGGCTCATTTCCTTATCTTGATTCAACATTCTTTTCCCCAATTACCCGTTCATTTCCACGCCACAGGATCGATGCCTCTTCTCTTATCTTATCTGAAACCTTCAACAATCGGTTCCTTCTTCATAACCGTTTCTTGTTGTAGGACTCCTTGAATCGGGTTATTTTACTTCCTTAATTGCTCCCCTCTCAGCATAGAAACTTCCTCTTTCTCTTTTCCCCCAGAGGTGGTGTCTCCCTCCTACTCAGGCTGAACTTCCCCATCACAAAAAAAACCATTCCATGCCTCTGTTCTCTCACCCCAAAAATGTTGTAACTTCTTCCTTTCAACCAACCAACGAAAAAGCGCAACTCAACATTTTGTTCCCAAAAAAAGATGGCCAACTGTCACCGAGAAAAAATGAGAAACGGCCAAAAGAAAACCAACTTTTTCAACACCAAAATTGTAATATCAAACAAAAACAAAAATTTAGTCGATGCCCCTGCATCACTACCACTACTAGAAGCCTGCATAACATGTAATTATTAATCAAACTTGACTACCAACACCTCCAAGCCCATGCCACCTAGGCTAATCACAACTAGTAGTTTGAAGAGTGTCACTCATATTAGGGCCTTAAAGAAAAAATTCACCTTCTCCATGCTTCTCAAATGCACCACCTAAGACATAATCTTGAGGGGATCCCTAAAACCCACCAAATCCACTCTCAATTTAAATTTCTAGTGACATGTGCAAGGTGTACTTCCACACATTCCACTTTTTTTACTAGAGAATGAAATATATCTAGTAGCTTCATATAGATAACCATAGTAATGTTATCATTAGGCTTGGATACACTCACCACTAGATTCACATAATCCAGGACTATCTCCAAGTTTTCTTTCTAAGTTAGTTTGATTAAAAAATTATGATCCTTAACCATCACCATGTCCTTGATGCATTACTTCAACTTTTTCATGAATTTCATCATAATGTATGTGTTCACCCTTTCTAGTTCATTCTCACTCATATAATCTTCACCTAGGACAATGGATGTGGTAGGGTAGATGATATTTGAGTAGTAGGGAAAAATACTTCCTAGCTAATTCCTTATAATAAGAATTTTAAATTTCATCTGAGCCCATTTTTCTACATATAGTTTCATAACATCTATACCAAGTGATTGATAGGAGGGTGAGGGAATAAATAAAAATTCAAGAAACATAACACATGACCACCAAACTTCATCTTCAAATAAATTGTTCACACATTTGGGTGGTTAGGAAGCCACATTAATTTCCAACTTGTAATTATTGATCATAATTATTATTCACTAGGAATCAAGCGATCATGTGTCAATATTCTAATCACTTCACATCATCATAAATATTCATCAAAAAAATCATATATATTTTGTGAAGAACTAATCTTTGGTATTATTTAAAAAAATGTTATCCTTCTCAACATCTATGGTGTAATTTGATATTCTATCAACCATTTGGTTTACTTCTCTATAGTCATTCTTGCATTCATGTAGCTTGAGAATAAAGCCAAAAAAATACATATTCCTTGGGGGCTATTACCATCAAGTCCCCTTTGATAATGATATTTGAAACCTTACACTTCACTACAAAAGAAAGATCCAAAATTAAGGCCGAGGCCAAAACATGGTTATTTGTCCCTAGAGAGTTTTTTGGAGGCTACATAGAACAGTGATCCATTCAACTTTTTGATTAGGAATTTAGTGCTAGAAGGGAAAGTCTTACCTTAAAAAACTCCATAAATATTATCTTTAGAGAAGAAATTTGAGGGTCTTCTCATTTAATCATGGACATGTCAGCTAAAGGAGAATGAACACCCTACACCATATAATATTTTTTTTTATTTCATGCTATTGAATGTTTGAATATTTTTTCACTAGTTGTTCAATAGTGTATTTTGTGTAAGAATATTTTGAAGGATTTCTTAATAGCTCCCCAAAACTAAAAATTATTCATAAATTAAAGGTAAAGACTTCAATATAATTTGTAATGTATTATCTTTATATACATGGCATATAGAATCACATGGTGCTAATGATAATCATTTGGTTAATGTGTGTTGGTTAATACATATTTTTGATGCATAATTTATGGTTGGATGCTAGCAGAGTTGATTGAGCATTGGATGGGATAAGGAATAAAGCTCATCCTCTAGGTTCTTGACCAATTCACTTATGTATGATCATGGAACTTAACAATTATGTGGGTGTATTGCAAGACATTCATAACCCAAGGCTTATCCCAATTCTTCCTCTTATGTGATTTGTATACAATTCAATGTAATTCATGCTCCAATACATCAAATTAACATAAAATTGCCTCATGTTGTGGCTTTCCCTTATGCACTCAACATTGTGCCAAAATACGTTGTGCATGAATGAGACTATAATATAATATAATTTCATTTGAATTTCATGTTAGGAGGATAATTTGAATAAGTTGAGCATAATTATATTTAATTAAATAAAAATCATTTTTGTTATACAAGTTAGCAAGTGGAGATAGTGTAGGTGTAGTTGCATTTTTGGAGAACAAAAAAAAAAAAAAAAACTTAGGTGTTGGGTTTGTGGGAGTTACAAAAGTGCATGAAAAATAATTAATTGATTTTTCTATTATTGAAAACATTCATTCCAAGAGAGTTGGGCGTAGGTTTTCCAATTGGAGGGAAAATCTATTTTTTGGATTTTTGGGAGAGGGATTTTGTTGCATGTTTTGGCATTCATTTGTTGTTGCAGGTTTAGAGAAAGGGAGAGCTAGGAATGGTATTATCTAAGGGGGTTTTTGAAGACTTTTTGTTGTAGGTTGAGAAGGTTAAGACAACCATTAAATATTGAAGGCTTCATAGTTGAAGATTAAAGGTTCTAGGTGATTGTTTGAAGGAGGAAAGAGCAGATTTGGAGGTGCTCATAAAGCATATAGATCATTTTTGTTGTTGTAGCTTGTTTTTTCATTATTTTTAGATTATATAAAGGGAATATGTTGCTACCATTCAATCATTTGTTGACTAAAACAATATTTTAATCATATTTCCATATTGTGTAGACTTTGTGTTGTAAATTTCAAATGAATTAATGAAATCTTGGTGTAGATTTACTTGCATTGTTGTGGTTTGTTGGGTGTAATTTCAAATAATAGGGTTTCTTAAGAATACCTCTTTCATTAGTGGTATTAAATCAGGAAGATTCTAAGTGTTTGAATAGATTGTCGAAGAGAGGCAATTTACACCATGATTTGTGTGTTGCGGGTGTTGTAAAAAATGTATGCAAGAGGAGCCCCACATGGTAGAGGTAGAGGTAGAGGAAGAAGTGATAATTTTGTCCATGACAATAAATTTAGGGCCTTGAGAAGATAGGTCAAAATCTTGAGAAAGAAATTAGAAGAGGTGATGAGGAAGAAGAAACTTCAGAGGATGCTAGCCAAACAAGTGAACAAAGAAATGTAGCAGGATCAGTTATCAATGACCCATTGTTGATTGCCTTATCAAGGATGGGAAAAATACCAAAATTTGATGTTCCTACATTTTGTGGGAATTTTAATCTAGAAGAGAGTGGATTGGATCAATGACATGGAATATTTCTTCGAGTTTGAAGAAGTTGAGGATCCTAACAGAGTGAGGTATGCAAAAACCATATTGAAAGGATATGCTTCAATTTGGTGGAAGGAGAATCAATTGAAAAGAGGAAGAGGAAAGGATAAAATAAAAAAGTGAGATAAAATGGTGGAGAAGATTAAAATATATTCCATTCTAATAGATTATGAGCTTGATTTGCTCAAAAATGCAAGGGTTAAAATAAGGAACCAAAACAATGAAAGAAAACACAGAGGAGTTTAATAGGATCCTAATTAAAATGAGACATGTTGAAGCAACTAAGGAGAAGGTTGCAAGATATATTAATGGTTTGAAACCAAGCATACTAAAGGAGATGACTTTGGTGAGAGTTTTCACAATGGAAGATGCTTATCAGATTGTCTTGAAAATTGAAGATAGAATAAACAAAAGGCATGAAAGTAAACAAAGAGAAAGAGGTAATGGAGGAAGGACTGGAGGAATATCTTACAAGAAAAATGATTTTTTTTAGGAAAATTAGAAAAATGAAGACCAAGGCAACAAAAAAATTGGAGTTATGATGGTTCAAATGGTCCTAGAGATCAAAATTCAAGAAGTAGAGGAAGATCGGGTAGAGGTTTTGGAAGAGGAACCTATTTTAAGTGTGGAAAAGAGGGTCACAGAGCATACGAATATCCTCATGAAGAGGAAAGACCAAGAATAAGATCAAAAAATCACAATAGAGCAGAAAACATCAATGAGGCACAGATGCACACTCATCACATTTAGAAGAAGTAGAAGGAGGTGAAGTCCTGATGACAAGAAGAGCATTGTTGAATGAGGAAAATGAACTAACTCAAAGAAAGAGATTATTCAAGACAAGATTCAAATGTGAAGGGAAGGCTTGTAATGTAATCATAGATAGTGGAAGCACAAATAACCTTGTATTTGAAGAAATGGTGAGAAAATTGAAGCTAGAGAGGAAGAGGCACCTAAATCCATACCGAATAGCATGGGTACAAGACAATAAAAAGATTTTGGTCAATGAACAATGTTTGGTAAAATTTAAAATAGGAGGTTATTTTGATGAAATATTATGTGATATAATTCCTATGGATGCATGTCATATTTTGTTAGGAAGGCCTTGGCAATATGATACGAAGGCAATGCACGATGGTTGTGCTAATATATATACAATCACTAAAGATGGAATGAAACATAAATTGAAACCTTTGGAAGAATATTTGGTTCAATTTTATGGCAATTAAAGAGTTTGATTAGTGGATACAGGGAAATTATTAGATGTTATGAGACATGAGAAAGTTTGTTTTGCTTTGATTCCTAAAACTAGCTATGAAAATGTGGAAGATGCTCCTATAGAGATTGTAGATTTGTTGCAGGAGTTCAGATAATGTACTAGAAGGACTTCCACCAGTGAGTAAGATCAATCATCAAATTGATTTGATACCAGGGGAAAGTTTTCCAAACAAGGCATCCCATAGAATGTCACCTACATAGAGTGAAGAACTCAATAGACAAGTTGCAGATTTGTTAAGGAAGGGTTTGATCAAAGAAAGTTCGAGTCCATGTGCACTACCTGCTATTTTTAACCAAAGAAGGGAGGAGAATGGAGAATGTGCATAGATTCAAGAGCTATAAACAATATTACCATCAAGTATAGATTTCCATTACCTAGGATGGATGATATCATGGATTGCTTAACTAGAGCACATTACTTCACCAAAATTGATTTGAAGAGTGGATAACATCAAATCTGAATCAGAGAAGGAGATAAATGGAAGATAACATTCAAGACTAAGGAAGGTTTGTGTGAGTGTTTGGTCATGTCATTCGGGCTAACCAATTCACCTAGTATGTTTATCAGATTGATGAATGAGGTATTGAAAGAGTTCTTGGGCAGATTTGTAATAGTCTATCTTGATGATATTTTAATCTTTAGTAATACTCTAGAAGAACACTTGATGCATGTTAGACTTTTTTTTGAGAAGCTTAGAGATGAAAAGTTATTGATTAACCTCAAAAAGTGTAGCTTTGTGAAGAGGAAACTGGTATATTTGGGCTTTGTTGTATTAGGGAAGGCATCAAGATGGACCCAAAAAAGGTGAAAGTTATTTTATAATGGCCAACACCTAGAAGTGTAATGAAGGTGAGATCATTTCATGGATTAGCAAGCTTTTTATAGAAATTTTATCAGAGGATTCAATAACATATGTGCCCCACTAATTGAGAATATGAGAGGTGATAAGAAATATTTCAGATGGACTACAGGGCTAGTAAATAGTTTTGATGTGTTGAATGCAAAAGTGATAGAGCAACTTGTTTAAGCATTTCTAGATTTTAGCAAGGTATTCCAAGTTGAATGTGATACATGTGGTAATGCTATTAGGGTTGTTTTGAGCCAAAAACCCATTGCTTACTTTAGTGAGTAGTTAAATGATTCTAAGAAAAAGTATTCAGTTTATGATCAAGAGTTTTATGCTATTGTTCAAGCACTTAAGAAATGGAGACAGTGTCTCTTACCTAAGGAGTTTGTTCTATTTACAAATCATCAAGCACTTCAATATTTGAATAGTCAAGGAAAGTTGGGTCAAATGAATATGAAATGGGTAGAGTTCTTATAAAGTTATACATTTTTTTTGAAACATGGGAGTGGGAAGTCTAACAGGGTTGTAGATGCTTTGAGTAGGAGACAAAATTTGTTGAGTAAAATGCAGCTTGAAGTTGTTGGTTTTGATGAACTCAAGGAGTTGTATGATGAAGATCTAAATTTTGGAGAAGCATGGAGGTCTTGTAAAGATCCTATTACAATAAATAGAACTAAGTGGTTGGATTATTTAATCCAACAAGGTATGTTATTCATAGGTAATAAGTTGTGCATTCCTAGAAGTTCTATGAGATTGAATTTAGTTAAAGAAAAACATAGTGGAGGGCTTGCAGGACATTTTGGTTTTGATAAGACTATAGCACTTGTTCCAGAGAGAAATTTATTATTAGCCTCAATTTCAACAAGATGTGAGGAAATATGTACAAGGTTGTAGGATATGTCAAGTGGCAAAAGGTGTTAGTCAAAATACTAGGTTATATCAGCAATTACTTGTACTTGTGAGGCCATGGGAGGAGATTAGTATGGATTTTATTCTTGGTTTTCCAAGGACACAAAGGGGTCATGATTCTATATTTGTAGTGGTAGATATATTTTCCAAGATGGCTCACTTTATTCCACATAACAAAACTAATGATGTTGTATATATTGCAAAATTGTTTTTCAAGGAAGTAGTGTGCTTGCATGGTCTACCGAAGAGCATTGACTTAGATAGAGACACAAAGTTTGTGGGATACTTTTGGAGGACCCTATGGAAGAATCTAAGGATTGATTTGAATTTTTTCTCAGCCTACCATCCTCAAGTAGATGGACAAATAGAGGTGGTAAATAGTAGCTTGGGGAATTTGTTGAGGTGTCTAGTTGGAGACAAGCTAAAGGGGTGGTATTTGATTATACCTCAAGCAAAATTTGTATATAACAACTCAATGAATAGAAGTACAGGTAAATCTCCTTTCCAAATAGTTTATGGAAGAAGCCCAAGAGTTGTTTCAGATTTGAAAAGGATTGACAATGTTAAAAAAAAAAGTGCAGAAGTAGAGGAGTTTACTAATCACATGAAAACCATACATGAAGAGGTAAAAAAGCACATCCAAGAAATAAATTTTTAATATGTTAAAGGCTGATTTGAAGAGGATACATAAGGAGTTTCAGGTTGATGATGAGGTGATGGTGCACTTGATTAAATAAATATTTCCAGTTGGTACTTACAACAAGCTAAAAATGAAGAAGTTTAGGCCTTGCAAAATTGTAAGTAAGCATGATATTGGTAATGCCTATGAAGTAGAGTTGCCAAGTGAGCTTAATATTTTACTTATTTTAAATATTTCTAATCTAAAAAAGTTTCATGAGATGGAAAATGATGAAGGTACAAGTGAATAGTTACATACACCAACACCTACTTCAGAGAAGGAGAAGATAGAAATAATTCTTGACAATAGGGTGAGTAAGAGCACAAGGAGGACACAATATGTGGGGTATTTGGTAAAAGGGATTGGGAGGCCTGCAAAAGAATAATATTGGTTGAATAAAACTAATATTATTCAACTTGTTTATCCTCTTGAGAAGTGACAAGGTCACTTTTCTTCTACCATGGGTGTTTGATGCAAGAGCATCCATGGATGGTTGACAATCTTGCATCAACCAAAAAAAATTCAAATTTGAAAATTGAATTTGAATTTCATGTTAGGAGTTTAATTTCATGTTAGGAAGCTAATTTGAATAAGTTCACCATAATTATATTTAATTAAATAAAAATAATTTCTTATACAAGTTAGCAAGTGGAGATAGTGTAGGCATAGTGGCATTTTTTGGAAAAATAAAAAAAACAAACTTGGGTGTTGGGTTTGTGGGAGTTACCAAAGTGCATGAAAAAACATTAATCGATTTTTCTATTATTGAAAACATTCATTCCAACAGAGGTGGGCATAGGTTTTCCAATTGGAGAGAAAATTTGATATTTGAATTTTTGGGAGAGGGGTTTTGTTGCATGCTTTGGCATTCATTTGTTGTTGCAGGTTTGGAGAAAGGGGGAGTTGGGAATGGTACTCCCTACGGGCATTTTTGAAGAATTTTTATTGCAAGTTGAGAATATTAGGGAAACCATTAAATATTGAAGGTTGTAAGTGATTGCTTGCAAGAGGAAAGAGCAAATTTGGAGGTGCTCATGAAGCGCATAGATTATTTTTGTTGTTGTAGCTTGTTTTTGCATTATTTTCAGATTATGTAAAGGGCATACATTGCTTCCCTTCAATCATTTGTTTACTAAAACAATATTGTAATCAGATTTTAATATTATATAGACTTTGTGTTACAAATTTCAAATAAATTCATGATATCTTGATGCAAATTTTCTTGCATTTTTGTGGTTGTAAACTTATTTCCACTAGCTTAGCCATACCTTTTCCTACATACAAATTTATCCTCTAATCTCAAACAAAAATTAAATCATTATTATTAAATTGTAAAGGCTCAATCTCATGCTACCTATCATTAGACGCCTTTGCTCAAGTTAAAGGAATTATAACACTCTCATCCTCCTTTACAACACTACACAAAGAAAGAAGATGTAGAGATGATTTTTTCTAAGGAAATGGATTTTAACTATCATCCTTGAAAGGAATTAATTATTTGCATTTAAGGAGAAAATATTTTTATCATTTTTTTTGCAAGACATGCATTTCACTCATGAAGATGTAGTTTGTTGAATTAGTCCCTAATGGCTTCAACATAACCAGGGATAAAATCAATTGGTATGTAAAAAGTATTATTTAAGATTTGGTGCTTTGGTGCTATGTATTGTTTCCTCATGCTCTTTTCTATGGTTATGGAAAAAGTTAGGGAAGAAGGTTCCAAAATCCTCCTTCCTTGATCATGCACACATACAATGATAGTTACAAATACCATACATTCCCTAGGGTCACTAGCATTACTAGACCAATTCGAGACTAGTTGCAACTACATATTCTCTATCATTTACTGAAAAAATTAATTCTATAACAATATACACTAAGCCCTATGATAGATAGGCTTCATTCTTTGATTTTTAATTTGCATTAAGAATAGAATATATGTTCTTTCAACCAATGTAGCTATGACATATTCAATGCACAACCAACACAAACCATGATGTTTGTGACAATCTATGTAAGAATATTCAACAATTCTCAATGTTAGGATTAAGGTGCTATCAACCTTGTAAATCCTTTTTCTTTATTTATTTCAAGAGATTACTTGTAAATGGACTCATAAGGGAAGTGGGATCCATTGGTAGTGGTAATTATTTATTTATTTTTTATTGGTTAAAAGAATATTCTAATTTGAGATGAGGTGACAAGGTCGAACTAGGTACCCACCCTAGAGTGTTTCCTAATTTCTATGCATTTATAATCTAGGAACCCAAAATATAGAGATTACTTATTTGTTAACTATGACTTTTTGCAAGAGTCTTAGTTTGGCATGTTGATGTTTTAAAATAAAATTGGGGTGTGATTTTTCACCCAAGTTTGGATGCCATATTTTATAGAATGCCAAGAATATAATTCAATATTATAAATTAGGTCCTTGAGAAGATAGAGAAGTGTGAGGTTGCATGGGTATACAAATGTTGTTAGTTTGGATGCAAGAAAGAAGAAAGTGATTGTATTGTATTCTTATTTCAAGATAACACAAACTTGGCCTTTTTTGGTAGAGTTTTTTAACCCAAAAGCGTTTTTATTCGCATAAATATTGTGTTGTGTAATTCTCTTATGCTTACTATTATTTATTTACATTTCACTAAATCTCCATTGGTGTCATACAAATTAAATTTTAAATTTCCATGTTGTGGTTGTTTACCTTCATTTCTAACATTTGGTATAATGATACTCACCAACTTTTCTTTTTGGGTGAAAGTATGAAGGTTTTTGTGTTGTAGTGAGTTTTTTATTGATTTGTTTTGCATATTTGCGTGTGTGATAGCCATGGTTGCATCTACATCCTAGTTGGATATTATAAAAATCAATGATACTAATTACAAGGTGAAATTTGAAAATGGAGGATCTTCTTGAAGAGAGAGATCAATGGTTGGTTGTTAAAAAGAAACCCAATAAAATAGATTAAGATGAGTGGGACAAAATGGATAAGAGAGCACATGGTACAATTTGGCTTTATCTTATAGGTTGAATTTTATTAAAAAATAGCTAAAGAGTCCACTAGATATTCCTTGTAGAAATGTTTGGGTGAAATCTACCAAGCTAAGAGCCTAGTAAATAAGTTATATTTGAACATAATATTGTTTTCTCTAAAAATGAAGGAAGGTGACCCAAATATTGAAAAATTTAATTATTTAATTTAACTTTGAGTCAATTAGCTTCAATTGATGTTAATATTAATAAATGCATTGTGCTTCTTTGTTATTTTCTTGAGTCATGAGAGAATTTTATTCTTACTGTTAGTGCTAATCTTGAAGATCCTAAGATGGATGCTCTTTTTGCAACATTGTTGTCACAAGAAATAAAAATGAAAGTTATGGATGGCTCATCAAATGCTCTTCATATCAAGGGAAGGTCTAAGGAAAGAGGTGGATCAAAAGGAGAATAGAAGGGGCCTAAAAACAATTCTAAGGGAAGATCTAAAACTCTTGGTAAAAAGAATAAAGTGAAGTGTTAGAATTGTAGAAAGAGGGAACATGTTAAAAAATAATATATAAATAAAAATAAATAGTGGGATTCCTCTATAGAAAAGGCCTTTGAATTAGGTGACAAAGTTTTATTATCTTCATGCAATAATATTTTTATTAAAAAAAATGGTTGGTTGACTCGGGATGCTCATATCATAGGACTCCTCACAAGAAGTGGTTTTCAACATATGAAGAATATGATGGAAGCCAAGTTTACCTTGGGGAAAATAGTTCATATCCTATTATTGGATGTGAAAAGGTACAATTATTATTTAGTGATAGGAGGATTAATACCCTCCCTAGTGTTTTACATATTCCTAGATTGGCTAGAAATCTATTTTTTGTATCTAAGTTCAATGATTCAAGAATGCATGTAACATTTGATAAACATGGTTGTAGATTAGTGAGAGGAAGCTTGGTGGTAGCAAGAGGGACCATATTAGGAACATTTTTTAGGATGAATATCATTAATTTATGTAAATCCACTTATCTGATTGAAAATTCTAAAATACATGTATATTGTAGAACCATAGGTTGAGCCACATAAGTGAAAAAGGTTTAAAATCATTATGAATAAAAATTTGTTTAACAATTTCTCTATTTTTGATGAGTATTTTAATTTTTATGAGAATTGTATGTTTGGGAATAAAATAGAGAATATTTTCCTTTAAAAAACAATAAAGCAAAGAGTAAATTGTAAATTATTCATATGGATGTATTTGATCTTATGGATATTGATTCTATTGGAAAATATCAATATTTTATGTTCTTCATTGATGATGCTTCAAGATTTACCTAAATTTATTTTATGATATATAAATATGAAATTTTCACTAAGTTTAAATACATTAAAGTCTTAGTAGAGAAGTAATTAGAGTATACGATAAAGGTTTTAAGATTTGACAATGGAGGAGAACATTGTTCTAAGGAATTTAATGAGTTTTGCAACCATGTAGGCATCATAAGGTAAAAGACTACTCCTTACACACCTCAATAGAATAGGGGTGAAAAAATAATGAATTGAACTATAATAGAACGAGTCAAAAATATGTTAAGTGATGCACTATTGGATAGATGCTTTTGGGTAGAAGTTATGAGTGTTGCTAACTTATTGATTAATAGATCTCCTTTTAAGGATCTTGATTCAATATCTTATGAAGCGTGGATAGGTAAGCAACCTTCTATTTCACATTTTGTAGTTTTCCATGTGAGGCTTTTGCTCAAGTTCCTAAATAAGATCATTCAAAGTTGGATCCAAAGACATATAAATGTATCTTCATTAGATATGGTGAAAATATTAAAGATTATAATCTTTGTAATCCTCTAACCAAGAAATTTGTCTATTCTAGAATTCTAATATTTAAGAAATTATAGATATTTTTGACCATAAACATCCAAAAGACAAAAAAGAAAAGAAAATATAGTTCATTTCAAATGAATAGAAGAAAGAAGATACACATTATAATGTAGGAAATTGTATACCTTTACAATTTCACGTGATGTTTGGGTCCCTCAATTTATTGGACTTAATTAAGCTTCTAATTTTCCAAATTACGCATTCCAAAGCCTTATTTTTACTGTTTTCTGAAAGGAGAACCTATATTTAATTAATGCATTTAATATTTTAATCACCATGGAATATGAGTGTCCTAGACTTATAAGCCAGGACCCATTCACCCATGGGAAAATGGGGGTGAAGGGGTCCCCTTTAAGTCCTAAGAACCAATTTTAAATATGTTTTTGGTAGTATTTTAATTATTCAAATTCAATTTACAATTGTCGGATTTTAGAATCTAATTTTCAAGAAATTAGATAAACACCTATAAATACCCAGTCTATTTATCATTTTAAATCTAAGGCATTATAACACACTTTATTCAAATCAATCCTAATGAGGAAATATTATTGTCAAGAGCATTCAAGAGTAGATTTATCAGTCATTTATTGCAATGTAAACAAGATCCTAACATTGTGTTCAAGTATATGTGTGTTCATGTCATCTTGTGAAGGCTAATATGCGTTGTTGATCCTAAAGCATCTAGGCATACATCAAGCATCCAAATCCATCAAGCAAAGCAAGATCAAGTTCCTTGGAGTGATGTGTTTGTCTTCAATCCTCTAAGGGAAGCCATTGAAGGGTGGTGAGTTGTAGCAAGCAAGTGTTCATTCATCATTTACTTCTCCTTTATCATTATATTTCTATCAAGGTTTAATTACCAAACTTGGGGTTTGACCAAGGCAAACCCCCATTCAAAATAAAATATTTTTTCCTCTTTGTGTATGTGTAGATTATAGGTTGAAGAAGAATTGGAAAGATCTTGAAAAAACAATTTTGCATTGTTGCATAAGTTTCCATCATTGTTGTCAAGCCACAAAAGCTAAGTTGTTGACTTTTTTTTTACTTTCTGATAGTGGGACTTGTGTCAAACCAAAGCCAAGATCCAATGTTAGAGGATTGTCAAAAGTTGTTTTGGAGCCTTATATTGAGACCCATTCACTCAGGGGTGAATGAGTCCTTTGCACTCCTCAAAATGCATTTTTGGTGGTAGGTACATGTGTTCAGGCCCTTCTTAGATCTGCTTCCAAAGTTTTGTAATAAATCTTTATATTTTTTTAAACCTACATTTTAAGTATTAGATCTTATTGTTCACTTAGTTTGAGCATTGCAAATCATTTCACTTTGGTTTCAAATTTATCCTATTGTCTCAAGGATTGAGATCTAGGTTTGATTGGCTCACCTTTGAGGTTGAAAGTCAATCTTCACACCTTGTGATCTCTTTACTAATGAAATTTGTGGGGAAAGACACCTATCAAAGATCCCTAGGGTTTTATGTAGCAACATCATCATAAAAACCCTTTTAAAAGAGGGACCACCTTTTCCTTCTATTTCATTTTGGTGAACTTGATATTTTTACATCATACCTTTCTGATTTGGAGATCCTTGAAACCCTAGATCTAGGTTTTGCATTATCTTATTTTGCATTTCATTTAGGGTTACATATTGCATATTTGTATCATTTAAAGTCATAAAAAAATCCAAAAATATTGCATACATTCTACATAATGGATTCATTAAGGTGTGTTTCAGTCATTTAGATCAAATTCCATTCAAAATTTCAATAAAAAACTTGTCATTTTGTTTATACATTGTCATAAAATTGCATTTACATTTAATCCTAAATTCTAGAAAAACTATCACTGAAGAATTTGTTTGCAGTTAGGAATAGTGAGCTTAAATATCAGATCAAACACTCAAATTTAAATTTTTCAGAACCCTATGCAAGGACCCATTTGCCCTTGGGTGAACCTATCCTTATACAATTGATTTTCCAAAATTTTGTGCATTTTTCTATCTTTGTCTACTTCATTCTCCTGTACTTGCAGATCTCTATTTCAGTTTTAGAAATTGCATATTTTTGTAGATGTTTGCATTTATTTTAATTGGTGAAAGAAAGTGCATTGTTTAAGATCAAAATTAGCATTTAAAAGTAATCATTTTCAAATTTTTTCATCTTAAAATTAGTCAATTATCATATTTTTTTATTTGAATACTTGTATTGTGCTTTCTATTTCTGGGTGTTTACTATCTTCATTTAGTGCTTTTTGTCCATTTTGGGTACACTTTTGGTTTGATGAAACTTGTATGAGCATCACAACCTAGTGTTCTATTGTCAATACTTTAGTGAGACATAGGTCAAGACTCATGGCATCCCACGCTCGTACATTTGTAATGGATCTTGAGTTTTCCAACTCTTTCACTTATAGTGTAGACAATAGTCAACCCATTTTGGACCATATCCTTGATGTCATGATTGGATTCATTGACATTCAACCTTCTAAAGTCCAAACCAAATTACTTCTTGACAATACTTTCTCAAATAGTGATATAATTAAAAATGAACCTAATGGTCCTTTTTACATAGTAAAAATAATCAATGACAAGCCTACAAATGGTATATTAATTTATCCCATGTGTGTAGAGAATGTGACCACATAGGAATTCTTATTTGTGCATGAACTTTACCAAGATTTTTATGAACAATCGAAAGCATGGATCAAAACGCACGATGGTTTTGCTCGCCCTACAATAGGTTCGATCACTCTTCCATTAAAATTTGGACCGAATCAATTAAATGTATTATTCTCCATCATCCTGATGTCAAATCAATTTCATGTGAAGTTAGGCTATCCATGGCTATGCTCCATGAATGCCATCCCATCGGTCATCCATAAGTGCTTGAAATTTCCATTTGACAACCAAATTTTTATAGTGCATCATAGTGGATTTAATCCTTCGTCTTCCCATGGGAACTTTCCATTAGATTTATTTTGGCCCGAACCTATTTTTCCTCGTAAGGATTTATTCTTTAAATCATATCAAAAGTTCTAAGCAAAGCGTATAGCAGAATTATCCCTTGCCAATATCCCGCCTGAAATTGAAAGATCCATAGTTGTTCCTCTCACTTCCATTGTTGTGGATGAACCTATTCTTGAACCAAAAGCTCTCCTGAATAATCAAACTAAGTATGATGCTATTCTACCACCTATATCCTACAAGAGACTAAGAGATAACCATACAATTCCATTTGTGCCTCCTGAAACCAAACAAGTTTATAAACCTAAAGAGAAAGTGGTTTCCCAACCCACTAAGGTCCCTTTTGTTCCTCCCCTAAGAGAATAAAAGAGACTGATGGCTGATAAACTCGCTTCTACCATCATAACATGAAAACCATGCAAGAAGAAAATGAAATGCTAAAAAGCGTAGGCATAAACGTCGTCCTATTGCTTGTCAATTATAAGAAAAGAATAAACCAATAATCCAAGATCAACAACCAACTCAAACAAAGCATGATGATTCTCCACCTTTTCCAAAACATGAACCTTCTACACCAAACAAAAACAAGAACATACAATGGACATTGTCATTAGACCTCCTATTGTGATTAACTTGGATGATGATAATGAGATTGCTAAAATTGATGATGAAGTGAAACTATGATGATCCTCCTAAAAAGAGTGATCCACCACATGTTGAACCTAGTGATACTCCTAATGTGGCACTTGTTTTAGTCCCTTTGTCTAGTTATCCACCTTCTGTATATAATGAACAAGATTGGGATGCATACAACCTGCTTTAGATTAGATTGCATGTGACATACTTTCTTTTCTTTTCAAGTTCTTCGTGATTGCATGTACATAATGTGATCCCCCACATCATGTTTTTTGGCGTGTCTTTATGTTTTTGAGCTTTCTTTGGATGACCCTTGTTACTTCATTGGTGCAAGGATACAAAGGAAGTGAATTTGTTGCGACTTTACTCTATTTGTATCTCAATTCTTCTATTTGTCATAAACATTATCTTTTCTTTTGTCTTGTGTTTTCCTTTTGGGGATGATGCAAGACGTTGAGACATCCAAATTCTCTTCCATGTTGACCTAAAAGCTTTCCTTTTCTTTCACTCTCTATGTGTCATTCTTCCTTTGTGTTCATTGTTCCATGAGTATTTAGGGAATGATGATGGTTCTAAGCTCTATTATATTACTGTAGCAAAGACATATGTTGACCTCGAATTTGTAGATCCCTTATGTGTTATCTATTGAGATTTCATATGGGGGCAACCCCTTCTTAATGACACGACTTTATTTGGAAACATATCATTGGCATAGGGCTTTCCAAATAAGCTCTCATTGCCCTTTTTATCAACTAGCATTTATCATTTCTACTTTAAATTAATTGCTCACAACATGGTGTTTAGCAATTCCTTTAAAGTGGGGGCATACATTAGTATTATTTTATTTTTGGCATTTTTAGTTTGACATTTTGGCTTCACTTTTGTTCATACGATTTGGACTTAGTGTAGCGTTCACATAGCACATTGACCATTTTGTGGCACCTTATCAAAGTTATTAGGGAGTATAACTTTTGGTATGGTTGATGTATGGGAACACACTTGTAGACCTAGTGCGCCTGTCCCATCCACCACCCCTTTTTATGGATTCACACCTTGTAGACCTAGTGTGTGTTTCTCATTTTGTCTTTGGGGCTCACCTAGTGTATATCAGACTACACTAGCCCTTGTAAATGTATTTTATGGACATGATATAACACAACTTGCTAGTCCTTTCTTTTTCCTTTTTCCTTTTTCCTTTTTGCATTGACTTTGACATTGTATGCTTGTGTATCTTGTCTTGATGTGCATATCTTACATGCATGCGTGTCCTTTGTGCTTATGTTGGTTTTCCATGGGATCTTCAATCTTGGGGGTTTTTCCACCTCCTTCATCTTTGTAATCCTATCCCATTAACATTTGTGCACTTGGACCCCTCTTGACACATATTTCTCTACTTTAGTGTAAGTCTAAGCATAAGTTCATACTCTCACTGCAGTGGGGGCTAAATATAGTGTAGAAAATTGTATACCTTTACAATTTCACACTATATTTGAGTCCCTTAATTTATTGGTCTTAATTAAGCTTCTAATTTTCCAAATTATGCATTCTAAAGCCTTATTTTTACCATTTTTTGAAAGGAGAACCTATATTTTTAATTAATGCATTTAATATTTTAATCACCATGGTATATGAGTTTCCTAGACTTATAGGCCAGAGCCCATTCGCCCATGGCAAAATGGGTCCCCTTTAAGTCCTAAGACCCATTTTAAAATATGTTTTTGATGGTATTTAATGATTCAAATTCAATTTGCAATTATCAGCTTTTGGAATCTAATTTTCGGAAAACTAGATAATAACCTATAAATACCTAATCTTTTATCATTTGAAATCTAAGGAATTATAACATACTTTATGAAGTAATCCTAATGAGAAAATATTATTATCAAAAGCATTCAAGAGCAGATTTATCAGTCATTTGTTGTAGCTATCAAGATCCTAACATCATGTTCAAGTCTATGTGTGTTCATGTCATCTTGTGAAGGCTAATATGCATTGTTGATCCTAAAGCATCCAAGCATTTAAAGTATCCAAATACATCAAGTAAAGCAAGGTCAAGTTCCTTGGAGTGATGTGTTTGTCTTCATTCCTCTAAGGGAAGCCATTGAAGGGTGGTGATTTGTAGCAAGCAAGTGTTCATTAATCATTTCCTTCTCCTTTGTAATTATATTTCTATTAAGGTTTAATTACCAAACTTGGGGTTTGACCAAGGCAAACCCCCCTTCAAAACAAAACAAATTTTCCTCTTGTATATGTGCAAATTACGTGTTGAAGAAGAATAGGAAAGATCTTTAAAAAGCAATTTTGCACTGTTGCATAAGTTGTCATCATTGTTGTCAAGCCACAAAAACTAAGTTGTAGAATTTATTTCCAACTTTCTAACAATGGGACTTGTGTCAAACCGAATCCAAGATCCAACATCAAAGGATTTTCAAAAGTTCTTTTGGAGCCCTAGATTGAGACCCATTCACCCTAGGGCAAATGAGTCCCTTTGCACTCCTCAAAACATGTTTTTGGTGATAGGTACATGTATTCAAACCTTTCTTAGATCTACCTTCAAAGTTTTGTAATAGTATCTATATTTTTTGAAACATGCATTTTAATTATTTGGTCTTATTGCTCACTTAATTTGAGCATTACAAATCATTTCAATTTGGTCTCAAATCTATCCTATTGTCTTAAGGATTGAGATCCAGGTCTGATTGACTCACCTTTGAGGTTGAAAGTCAATCTTTACACCTTGTGATCTCTTTCCTTTTGAAATTTATGGGGAGAGGAACCTATTAAGGATCCCTCGGGGTTTATGAAATGCCATCATAAACACCCTTTTAAAAGAGGGATCACCTTTTCCTTTTATTTCACACATAAGGAAGAAAAAAATATAGATTTGTGAATAAAGAGGAAGAGAAGGGTTCAAGTGGGAGTTTTGAGCAGGATGATCTTGAAGTTATAGAAGAGGTTGAGCATGCAAAAATACTAGAGGAAGAGCCCCTTTCTCCTACCTTAGGTCCACAAGAAAATGAAATATAGTTGATAAGTATAGACCACCAAATTTTTAATATGTATTTTCATTACTTAGCGTGGAAAATGAACCTAGATTATGTAGGGAAGCTATTATAACAAATGATAGTGAGTCTTGGTGTAAGCCATGTAGGAGGAGATGATGAATTTAGACTCTTGTGATACACAAGATCTTACACATTTTCCCAAAGGTGGGAAGACCATGAATGTAAATGGGTCTATAAGAAGATATTTGGAGCTCATAATTGATTGGAGAGGCATAAGAAAAGACTAGTGGCATAGGGATACTCCTAAAGAGAGGGAGTTGATTTTGGTGAAATATTATCTCCTATTGCTAAATTATCTTCTATCAAATTTCTTTAATCCATAACTATTGCTTATGATTTTAAAACTGAGCAAATGGATGTTAAGACTACATTTTTGCATAAAGATCTAGAAGAATAAATTTCTTTGCAACAACAAAAAGGTTTTAAGATTGAAGGAAAAGAGCACTTGGCTTGTAGATTAAAGAGGCCCCTCTATTTTTTGAAGCAATCACCCTAGATATGGTATCAAGAATTTGATTCATTTATTTTAAATTTGGGTTTTATAAGAAGTGAAGCAGATCATTGTGTTTCCATTAGATATATTGATGATCATATACTAATTGTAGCCTTGTATGTTGATGACATGTTGGTTTTCAATAACACCAAGATTGTGATTAGTGAGATGAAAGCTCAACTTTGAGGTGCATTTGAGATGAAAGATCTAGGGGTGGCAAGGTATATTTTGGGAATGAAAATTAAGAGAGATTGAGATGACATAAAGCTTTGGTTATTTGGAAGCAAGAATGCTGATATTTTGCACAAGTTTAATATGTAGGAATATAAATAAGCCATTTATAATTCCTTTATTTATTGGAATTAAACTTACTTTATATATATGTTTCAAAACTAAGGACTATTTTGAGGATATGCCTGACCTATTATATGCTAGTGTTGTAGGAACTTTAATGTATGCAATAATTTGCACTAGGTCACATAATGCTTGAGTTGTGGGAGTATTAAGTAAGTTAATATATAAATTTGGTAAAGAGCATTATAATTATGTGAAAAAGGTGTTAACTAGTCAGCCCACAATTTTTTGTCCCATTTTTTGGCTAGAGTAGGACATTGAAATCAACATTTTTCACCAAATATTTACTTTATAAAACCTATGACAACTAAATCATTAATAATTTCGAGATGATATGAACTAGTGATTTGTGAGGATTTGTGTGTATATTCTAAATATATTTAAAAAATTATGAATTTTTTAAGTGACTTTTAATAAATTGTTTTTGACAACAAACAACTTTTTGAAAAAGTGGCGTTTATGTCACAACACAAATTTTTTATTGAAAGGATAAAATTATATTTTTTAAAATATAGATTTGTAACATCAATATCACATGCATGGATACTTTCTAATAATTTTTTGTTGCATATATTTTTTTAATTAATTTTAAAAGCTAGAGTAATTATAATTTGGACACATGTGTATGTTGTAACACATAACTTGTTTTTCATGTATTAAAATTAATTATTTTTTTCTTTTTGGAACAAGGACATCAATACCTAATGCACATATTTTTTGGAATTTTTTCTTTGTTTTTCTATTTTTTCACATGTGTGAAACAAATACCTTGATGTTTGGTGAAAAACCTACATTCACAAGAAATAAAATATAAATAATAATGAAATTAAAAATATTCAAAATCATGCTTTTTGGAAAGCTTATAATAAGGGATACATAATTACCAAACATAATTTCTAAAGGACTTTATTTGATCCCTCAAAAGGTAAAGAAAAATGGTTTTTTGTTAATATTTGAATAGGTGCAAAAGAGACTCCATTGTGGGTATGATTTAAGACTAGAGGGGTTCTATCCAAGGGGGTTTGATCTAAGGGGGCCTTATCTAACTCTCTTCAATTAAAACCCTTTAAATGGAACCCCTAAAGCAATAAAACATTAATTTCTCTAAAAATATGTGATTTTAGGCAAAAATCAAGATATCCCAAGTTTGGGACCCATTATTGTGGGATGACCCTAATATATTTGCATGGTACTTTTGATTATTGTTTGAGTTATTCTAGTACTAATGGTGTGGATAAGACATTGGACATACATGGTTTTGTTGATGTTAATTAGGTAGGTGACTTGGATAATTGAAGGTCTACTAATGGGTATATGTATTTACTTTGCTTTAATGAGTAAATAATAGACCATGGTTGCTTTGTCCATTACTAAAGTAGAGTTTATTCAACTTACACCCATGTCTCTAAGAAGTCAATATGGTTACAAAGATTATGTGCATGTACTAGTTTTGATTGCAAGATAATTAAAATTGGTACAAGTGCTAGCTAGAGTGCAATTTATTTAGTAAAAAATGTTATGTATCATGCTTAGACTAAGTAAGGTATCATACAAGTAAATTTTATATTTGTAGCATACATTTTATATTTTCATATTGTAGTTGTTTACCTTCATTTTTAACACTCCACACACCTTTACAAGGAAAACCTTTTCAAATTCACACTCCTAATAGTAAATATCCATGCACATGCCAACAAAACTCATTCTTCTTTGAGATAATATCCATGTACATGAAGTCTCTACAACTTCATCTTGATGGCCGAGCACTCAATTTGACTACACTAGACTCACACTACACAAGACAACAACACATTAAAGTGCTTCTCAAGAACACGATCTAGTATTGCACAACAAACTCTATAATTTTATGTGATCAAGCTCCTTCTACATAAGATCATTAATATTGATAGTTAGGTAATGCCCTATTAGATCATTGCTATTAGCATTATGCATTACTCTACATTTCCATCTTCTACATATAGAGACTAGCTTCTCTCAACAAGAATGTATAGGCTCAATATCACCCTATCCTTTTAGCACTGAAGTATAAGGGAATCTCTTTCAGCCATCTACAAGCATGCATAGTTATGATCATAATTTAAATTAGAGCTTTACAAACAATATTTGGACCTTCATTGGTTCATGGGTAGAAGTGTGACTGTTTCACATATTTATTAACTCTTAAGCTTCATAAAAGCTTTCCAACTTCACATCTAGGACTCACCATCATGCACACACTCACCAAATACATCATGTACACAACTAGTCCCACTTTTTGCACCAGATCACCTCTAGGTCTTTTTGAATATAGCAAGATGACCCACTCTACAATAAAATGAGAAGTGATATATACATAACCACACAATTATTTAGATGATTAATGATTTTTTTAGATCAAGATTCAATTAAGTTTTCCTTTTTTCATTGTAAATGTAATAAAGACCATTACTCTACAAGAAAGAGCAACTGATTATGCATAACTCTACATAACTCATTCTCTTATGCATCAAGTCAATATATGCTCATATCTAACTATAATATTTCCTTCCACACTCAACACAATGTCAATATGCTCTACACATGAATAAAAATAACATACTGGCTTTGTACACATTTACATTAGCATTGATTCTAATAAATCTTCATAATTTTGCACAAAGTATGTGCACACATTCCTTAGTCACACCATGCAACTTTAAGGGTCTACACTCAAAGCTTCAAAAATAACATAGTCATATCCTATAACATTGATCCAAAATAGGTGCAACCCACACATGGGTGCACATCCATCTACTTTAGTATGCCAATTCAATACTATATACTTCAAATAAATGGAAACACATGGAACCACATAATATAACCATCCATTCAACACCATATGGGTTTAACATCAATCACCCACTCATCCACATGTAATGTACACCATATGCACATGATATCTATCAACCTTCTATTTCTAGGCCTAGCTAACAATTACTATATAAGTACCAACCTTTATAAATAGTTTAGACAAAAGGTTTCCAACTCATAATACATAATATAGTCTATTACAAGTATGCATATGAACCTTATAAAATCACCATTACTATGGATTATACCTCTCCAAAATGCCTCTAGAAAATAAGGTGTATGCAACCTCTCACCACTTGGTCATGGGAATTTGCTTCTTGCCATAACCTCCATGTAATATTACAAACATACATGCAAAATCAATGAAAATATGACAATATTTTTCATGTGTTTGTTATGTCTTTATTATGCTTCAACCATGGATTTTTATGACAAAGTTTTAATTGTTGAAGCTTTCTAGTGGAAGTAAACCTATTTTCATTAGCTTAGTCGTACCTTTGCCTATATGTGAGGTTGTTGTCTATTCTCAAAGGGAAAATAATTTATTATAAGAGACAACTATATACAAATACCACTCTAAATGTCATGGGATTTAAACATCTACAAATCATAATAGTTAATATTGAAAAGAGCCACAATAAATATTGGTGATGAAGAGGGTTGGTTTGACATTCATTATTATCTCTCAAGTTACATCTCTCAAAATATTAAGAACTGCTATTCTTATTTGGATGGTACTCTAAGAAAATGTAAATTATGTTAAAAGCAATAAAAATTAAGAGCATTGATTGTGGCCCTTATTTCTAAGTTGATCTTTAAGGGAAACATCCAATACATACATGTTTGATTTTCATGCGTGATTGGTTGTGATAAATAAACATGTCATCATTAAAGTAATATTATGGTCTTTGGACTTGCAATAATTTTTCTCTTTCAGTTGTATCAAATATAATTTCGTGGTTATCTAAAAATATTATTAATGTGATGTTATGTTCATAAAACTAACAATGATATGCTCTTATAGGGTCAAGTCATGGCATTCATGTATTTTTATGTTGTTCTAATATATGTTTTGATTGTTTGTTGAATGTTTTGATCAAACATTATGTATCCAATAAATTTATAATATGCAACAAATTGAAATTATATATAAATAGATTGTGATAACAAGCAATCATTCAACATTCAAATGAATTCAATAAGTGATGATGCACAAAACTAGAAAAGTCTACGATTTCCTTTAGTTTCTAAGAATAATACATTTTTAACGTAGTTTATTACATAACGTATCCAAAAAAAATAGTGTTATTGGAAATATACATACTTAATTTTTTTTATCAATTGTATGGTTAATACTTATTGTATCACTTGAGTATCTTCAAAAGTAATAATTAACATTAATACATTAAAATACTTTCAAAGTTGGTTTATTATTTTATAAAATTATTCAAAATTTCTTAAATTGCAAAACAATGGTAACTCAATTGGTCGAGCACAATTGGTTAGTGTGATGATATGTTTGTTGATGGATGCCTTCTTAGTCCAAAAGGTATAATATAGACTCGTACCCAACAAAATGATCTAATAAATGATATAAAAACATAGAATGTACATTTTTTGAAACTATGTTTATTTTGACGTTCTTCTACTGCTACGGTTATATATACTAGCATATATATCTTATATTTAAGATATATAAATTACGTCAAGATATATCGAGATATATTATTTTATTATATTATTATTTTTTTATTCAAGGGGTAAACGCTTTTGATCGGAGCTATGAACTGGATACAACCATTCAACAATACCACCCCAATGGGGTTTGAACCTTGGTGGCAAGAACAACAATGCCACCTATAAACCAACACACCATGCCACTACCAGCTTATTTTATTATATTATTAGATATATAATAATATTAAGATAAATAATAATAATAATAATAAGAGGAAGTAAATGAGGCAATTTTTGGGATGCATCCAGAAAAGGCTTCTGGACCAGATGGGTTCCCGACCGGCTTCTTTCAGAAGTGTTGGCACTTTTTGGGAAAGGATGTTTGGGAAGCTATTGAAGATTCTAGACTAAATAGAAGGGTTCTAAAGGAGGCGAATAATACTTTAATTGCTCTCATCCCAAAAAAAGAGAAACCTGACAGGTGGGAAGACTTCCGTCCAATTTCGCTATGCAACACAATCTACAAACTACTGGCCAAAGTTGTAGCTAATAGACTGAAGAAAATTCTTCCCACAATTATCTCTAAGGAACAAACAAGCTTTGTTCCAGGGCACTCTATCTTAGATGGGGTGATCATTGCTCAAGAAGTCATTCATTCAATTCAAAAATTGAAAAATCAGCCATGTTGTTGAAACTCGACATCAAAAAAGCATATGATAGAGTGAACTGGAGATTTCTTTTCAAAGTAATGGAGGCTTTCGGTTTTCAACAGGAATGGTTAGATTGGATCTTTGGTTGGGTGGCTTGCCCGCGCTTTTCAGTACTAGTAAATCGTTCTCTGAAAGGTTATTTCATAGCTTCAAGAGGACTGAGGCAGGGGGATCCTCTATCTCCGTTCTTGTTCATAATAATGGCAAAAGCATTAGGGAGATCGATTGAAAATGCAAGACGGTCTGGGTGGATTCAAGGTTTGCAAGTCACTAGTAGCCTACCCAACATCACACATCAACAATTTGCGGACGATACAATGCTATTCGGTGAAGCATCGGCAAAGGAGGCTCAAAGGTTAAAAAAAATGCTCAAAGATTATTCTAGGGCTTCAGGTCAAGAAGCAAGTAAGGCCAAATCAGAGGTCTTTTTCTTCAATATAAATTGCCCTAATGAGGTGCAAATTTTGAGAATTTTAGGATTCAAAATGGGGAAATTGCCCTGCAAATATTTAGGACTCCCATTAGATAAAGGCATCAAAAGTAACAGTGCATGGAGCTCAATGGTGAGTAGATGTAAGGACCAAATTTCTTCATGGAAAAACAGATGGCTCTCTTGGGTTGGGAGACTAACTTTTTTGAAATCAGTTATTTCAGCCCTACCAATTTATATGATGTCTTGTCTCCAGTTAACTAGTGGTGTAAGCAAAGATCTAAATAAGGTCATGAGGGACTTCTTTTGGAAAGGCAGCTCTGAACAAAAGAAAATTCCCCTTATTAACTGGCAAAAGGTTTGCGAGAAGAGGGAGAATGATGGGACTAGGCTGAGAAATGTTCTAAGGCAAAATAAGGCGTTGGGGGCAAAACTGGCTTGGACAATCCATTCTTGGCCAGATCTCAAGTGGGTCAAGATCGTCAGAGCGAAATATCTAGAACCAAATCTGTTTTACTTTCTTTCTGCAAAAACACTTCCATCTGGGTCTCGGATCTGGAAATTCATAAAAAGTTGCAGAGAACTAATTACAGATTTCATTACATGGGAGGTAAAGGATGGGAAGGAGGCTTCATTCTGGGACGACTCATGGGAAGGATACCCAGTATTAGCAAATATGCCATAACTCTCTAACATAATGGAGAAGACTAAGCAAATCTAGGGCTTAAAAGTCAGGGATTACTTTGTTCTCGAGGAATCTTTAGGGGGTAGTTATTTGAAGTGGAAGTTGGTGCGAAGCTTGATTTTGGAAAGTCATGAAATGGATTTTTATGAGCGAGTAATGGATACCCGTAGGATCTGGGCTAGAAAAGGGGAAGATAGTATTCGGTGGGACGCTGCTTCAAACGGTGTTTATTCGTCCAAAATAGGTTATAACATGTTATCTTCTCATGAATCTATTTCAGTACTGCCTCTAAATATGTGTTGGAACAAGGTTTGCCTACCGAAAGCTGGGATTTTCACATGGGCCGCTGCTCAAGGTAGAATTCTGACAGGAGATAGGTTTTCTAAATTGGGTTATCTTGGCCCAACCAGATGTCCCTTGTGTAAAAAAGTTGAAGAGAATGTGAACCACTTACTTCTGAATTGCAATTTCACATATCAAATGTGGTGTTGGCTGTGCACAAAACTGAAGTGGTTAACTGTTTTTCCCAACACTTTGCTTGAATGCCTAAATTCGTGGCCAAGCAGCGAGCACAACTCCATCTTTGGAGACCTATGGAAAATGAGTCCCTCAATTCTTATTTGGGAAGTTTGGAAGGAGAGAAACAGACGTTTATTTTAGGATAAAGAATTATCAATCCCAAGGCTACAGTGCAAGGTAGAGGCATGCATTGTTGAACTTTTTAACTCTCAGCTACTGGTGAAACAGAGGAAATCCAATTTTACCAAATGGGATGCATGGATTATGAAACAATGGTTTGGTATCAAATCCCCTCTTGTGGCTTGTTCAGGAAATGTCACTTCTGTCGAACAATGCAAAATGACACAATGGCTTCCCCTGAAGCTGGGTTGGGCCAAATTAAATTTTGATGGTGCCTCAAAAGGGAATCCAGGCCCGTCTGGTGCTGGGTGCATTATCAGAACCAACACAGGATCGGTTCTGGGTAAACTTGCTCAGCCTCTTGCAGATGGCACGAATAATGCTGTTGAGTTTCAGGCTCTAGTGCTTGGACTTAAACTCAACAAAGAATTAGGAATCAAAAAATTTGATTATTGAAGGTGATTCAACATTAGTTATTAATGCTCTAAGGACAAGGCAGCTTTACAATTGGAAACTAGGAGTGTATTTGGAGGTGGCAATTGAGCTGCTAGATAGTTTTGAGCAAGTAATGCTAAATCATACTCTAAGCGAAGGCAACACGGATGCTGACCTTCTATCCAATTTGGGAGTAACTAGACCAGGTTTCAAAGAATGTCATTTTTAGCAGCTTCCAGTGGGCGGATGGGTGGGCTCCCCCTGCCCCTCTTTTCGCCACTCGAATTCCTGGGTGGGCATGAGGTGGCTTTGGGATGGTTTTGGTGTTTGCAGAGGTGACATCGCCATGTCATTTCTTGGCCTTTCTTGTTTGCCGTGGGGAGGAGTTGGCTTTTTTTAATGTGCTCGGCTCTTGAAAATCGCGGAGCCTTGGTGCTCGTAAGGGGGTATGTTTGGCTTTGCATTCAAGGTGTCGACTATGCGACATGTCGAGTACACCAATCATCGAATAGACAGTTGAAGGGCCGGGTGGCATCTCACCTCACTCGAAGTGATTATGGTTTGTAGGCGGAAGGACTGTGTCCGTAGCAAATCTTCATGGCAAGGACGCGATGATCGACCCACCATTATTCAGTCTCATGTGCGAAGGCTAGACGGTTCCTATCACGGGTCTATTTATGGATCTGTCGAAATCATTTTTGTTGCTTTGTCTTCGTATTTTGGCATAGTCTTTGTTTCTGTGCAGGGAGCGGCTGTCAACATGGAGAGGTCGACAAAATCAAAATTCACCATTCATATTTCGACGGAAGGCTTGGAATGCTTTGGAGTCGACACACCGGTCTCTCTAGTGGCTACGGAGAGGCAGATTGCCTTTAGGGAAGTCACAGACTAGAGATTAAAGCGTATTCTGTCCGAGGATGATCCGGTGTCGCTGGTTGCGGTCAAAATGATTCTTGGTAAAGATCACCCGCAAAGAAGGGAGTATGCCAGAGATAATGCCCATGTCTCCTCTCGATTTCTTGTAGTGTTACTGGACTTGGAGACTCTAAAGAAGGTGGCAATGGAGATGATAGTGCGCTTGTTCCGCGTTGACTTGCTCGGTGGACTTGAGGAAACATTGAAGGCGGCCTTCTTAGGCAAAGGCATTCCGCGCTCGACTGATTTGTCTCTCCTATGGGACTCAGAGGAAGCTGTTACAGTTTATCCTTTTCTCTTAGACCTCAAAGGGCCTGCTTTGTCAAGGCACAAAAAGATTGCGGATGTGGCCGTGGATTTCTTGAAGCAAAAATTGAAGATGGTGCCGGAGGAGGGGCTGGAATGGATGGACGACTTTGTAAGGTTTGCATAAATCAACAGTTTTATGTGAGGGTTGGCCTCTGTGTCTGAAGCTTTTAGTTTCGTTGCTATTTACTGTCTTTTTTGGTGGTCTTCTGCATAATTTTTTGCAATTTTCATCTTATGTTGGTCGTGGGTCGGCCTGTGACCCCTCTCTCTATTCCAATGGTTTTCGCAGCTGGTCTTTTGGTGCTTGATATGGGACTGGTGAAACTGTGAAATCATGTCTCGGATGGGTTGATGTTTTGTTCGGCTGTGTGTCCTGGATGGAATTTCCTGTGATGCAGACGTTTGTATATTTCTTCTAATTCTATATAAAAATCTACCGTGTGTATCAAAAATAATAATAATAATAATAATAATAATAATAATAATAATAATAATATATTATAATATAATATAATATAATAATATAAATTATGTTGAGATATATTAAAATAATAATATTTTAGTTTATTTAATATAAGTTATGGTTAGGGGTCAAACATGGTTAGGTTCAAACTTTTATTAGGATTGAGGTTCAAGTTTAATTACAATTAGGGTAAAGGTTAAAATATGGGGTTATCATCATGAATAGGTTTATCATCACGAATTAAAAAAAAGAAAAGAAATGTAACCAACATGCATATAAAAAAAATATAACTGACATGCAAATAGAAGAAATGTAACTGACATGCAAATTTATTTTCTACATATACTAGAATATCTGTCTGACTTATATATATATATATACACACTAGTTGTATTAAGCAAACACTACACAAAATACCTTAAAAATATAAATTAACACACATGCATAATATAAAAACTCGAGATCGGAAAATACAGGATTTTTGTTTTTTTTGTTTTAAAAAAAAATTCGAGTTCGCAAAATATATTTTTGTTTTGTATGCGAGGGGATCTGCATTAGGTAGCGTTCAATGCCCGCTATAGAAACAATAGACACTGTATATATCAGTCCCAGCGATCATTTGCACACATTGCGAATATATAACACAGGGCAATAATCTTCATGATACAAAGGCAATTGAAAGCCAAGGGTTGGTTCAGATTTTTACAGGGCCGATCATTATATATAAGAAGGGGGGTTGGAGGGTTTGTAAGATTCTGTTATTCTTGTGCAAGGTTGCCTGTCGCTTTCGCTGTGAATTGCAAGAGAGTTTTAAAGATGAGGCGGTCCTCCACAAGGAAAACCAACGGAGCAAATTCAAATGCTAGCACTCATCATGCTGCCAACACGGCTGCTCTCACTTCTTCAGGTATTCAATTTTGTTCTATCTTTTTGACTTTTTCTTTTCATAATCTCGAAATCGTATTCAATTTTATTCGAAGGATTTTGTTACATAGGTTTGGATAGGACAGTGGATTCTATTGAACCGAATCCCTGGAAAGTTAGTATTTCTGGCTGGAAAATTTTCATATTTTGTGACGATTTTGAGCGTGATTTAGGTCATACCCAGTTTTACTCTTTCCACGAGTTTAATTTCATATTAAGGATCTGATAAATTACGTTTAAATTGGATGATGAATTCTTTCGAATGATAACTCGAGGAAATTCGTGTCCTTAACTGTCAAAAGATCCTGATATGTGATGATTTTGAACTTGCTGTAGGCTCAAACGTACTTTTAAGTTTCAGATGAATTGAATTTTTTATATGAAGAGTTTTATTATTTACTTTAGGATCGGAGGATGGATTCCACTGATAACAAAAGGCCTATGGAGATTCGTATTTTCGACTAAATATTGCTTTTAATCTTTCGATGCATTGAATTTCGTATGTTGGATTTCATTATTTAGATTCAGATTGGACGATTCATTGTATTGAAGGATACGTCGTCTTATTTGACTTTTGTGAGTAGTGTTGTTTTTGCCAATCTTAAAGGAACCCTGCTTCCATTTTAAGAAACGACTGTCGGTCCTACAAAAGTTTAATCCCTTATAAAATGTTGAAGGATCTATCTCTTCTTTTTTCATCCGGGTTGCTAGGCCTCTATGAGCATTCATGTTTGGCCTTGATACCAATCTTCCACGACTCTTTGTGGACAATTTGTAATTTCTCTGTCTTGCTTCGGCAATGCCATATTCTCGTTTGCCTTTGTCATCCTAAGGCAAAGTCTTCAATGGAAGTTGGTACTGTTCCTCACCTTCCTCATTTTACATGGAAGTTTCATAAGGATTATTACATCTGGAAGCAGTTTAAGCTTCAAACATGTCCTTGTAACATTATGAAGCTAAGGTCGTCCCTTTTTCTCAAGGAAAGAGTGGCAGTCTACTCTGCTTCACAAGAAAATAAATTCCATTGCCATATGAAGGATATGTATTACTTAAATATAGGATATTCATTCTGTGAAGAGGTGTTATATTGTGACAGCATAAAAATTAAAATACAATCAATAAAATGACTTTTAAATAAATAAAATAAATAAAATAAATAAATAATTTGTAAGTAAATAAAATAATTAAAAAATAATTTAGAGTAAAATAAACTAAGTCTTAAGTAAATAAAATAAATATTAAATAATTTTAATAAAGTAAAATAAGATAAGAAAGTAAATAAAATAATTTTGTAAATAAATAAAATAAAATAGCTCTTCAATAAATAAAACAAATTTTAAAGAATAAAAGTAGTTCTTTAAAGTAAATAATATAAATAAAATAAAATAATTTTAAATAGTTTTAAACTTTAAAGTAAAATAAAATAATTTTAAATTAAATATAAAGTAATTCTTAATAAAAAACTCTTTAAATAAAATTAAAGTAACAAAAGTAAATAAAATAAAAAAATTCTTAAATTATTTTAAAGTAAATTAAAATAATTCTTATGTAAATAAAATAACTCAAGATTGATATCTTTAGACATTTATTAATTAGATGCATTTAAAATATTTATATTAATATATTTAAATTATATTTTTAATATATTTTTTATTAATTATTAGTTTGATGACATGTAAATAATTATTTAATCTACAATAAAAAGTTTTTTTTGAATACACACACTCTTTTATAAATTTCTACTTATTTTTTCAATATTTTTTTATTTTAAATATCTTATCCAATATCAAATTGAATAGTGTTAATTACTTGCATATTTTTATCATTAAGCAAGTATCTATATATACCTATAAGTTTATACTACTAATGTACTTTTACCATAGTTGGAAAACTTGGACTCGGCAATAACTCGAAAGACCCAAAATTTCTAAAAACTCGGCACTCGGCAATAACTTAACAATTTTATCGAACATTTTAAATACATAAATTTTTATTACTATTATTAAAAAATACACATATTACTAATTTTGTAGAGCATATTGTTGATTTCCATCATATATAAATCAAAATTAGAGTTTAATACATATCATAGACCAAAAATTGAGTTCAATCTCTAAATGGGTTACAATGCCACTTCCACTAGCCATGTCATATTTAAAAGTTGCCTCATCTAAAGAGATTTTTGGTAAGTTGTGTGATAATAGCATCTAAGTTAGCACTCTCAAGAGTTATATTTCAAGTCCTCATCACCCCCTCATTGTAATCAATTTTCTTTTTTGACAAGAGATCCTAATAACTAATGGGGGTTTGGGAATGGATATACCAATGGGGTTGAGGGGCAGTGACTCTCATGGGGGTTTGGAGCAATGCCCCAAGTGGGGTCAAGGGGCAGCAGCCCTTGTGGGGATTTGAGGGCAATGCCTCCAACGGGGTCAAGGGGTAGCGCCCCATGTGGGGGTTTGGGGGCAACGCCCCCAACGGGATCAAGGGGTAGCACCCCTTGTGGGGGTTTTGGGGGCAATGCCCCCAACAGGATCGAGGGGCAGCACCCTTGGTGTTCTCCTTGTTGCGATACAAGGTGGGGTCAAGGGGCGCAGCCCCCCACTGCCAAGCCCAAATTAAAGCCTTTCAAACCACACAATCCTTCATTGCTGGTCGTTGTGTCATCACATGCTCTAAGTTGCCAACCACGTGTTGGAAATGTTGTCATTGATGTCAAAGGTATAAAGAAAATATTGTCATTGATGTCAAAGTGTTATAATTGATGTCAAGAAGGGATTCGTTGTCTAAGTTTGTTATCATTAATGTATGGGCGAGATTATTAGAAGATTGTCATTAATTGTCTCAAATACTATATTAAAGAAGAAATGTTCAAGACATCCCCTAAGGTTGATACCATTGTGATAACTAAAGAAAAACCAAATGTTACATACAATGATATTTGATGAGGTGGAAAGAACATCTGGAATTAATGATGGTCAGCAATTCAAGGACAATATACTAAAGAGTCTATAAAAGTTTATAATGAAGGAATAAGTAGATTGATTCATCCAAGCTATCAACAATTCTCTATGATTGTGGTAATTGCAATAAGTGGATCGATTCATCCATGCTATCGACAATTCTCTATGATTGGTAACTACTATTTTGGTAATTGTTCAAGTAGCACACATAGATGCTTTGGATACTGAGTTCTTGTGTATGGATTACCTTCTTCTACATCATGCCATGATTTAAAGAGCAGCAGTCATGTGTATATAGAGCAGTAATTTGTATGATTGGAGTAAACATATATTAATATCAGTGATTACACAAGAAGAATTTGTTTACCATTCTAGGGAAGACAAAGACAAATGCTGGACGACTTCTTTAGAGAATAAAATGGGATTAATAAAAGCAGCGAATGGCATTAATAAAATAGGACAGCAACAATTACAAGAAGCGAATGGAATTAAGGAGTGATCAGATTATAAGGAAAAGAGAATAGTGATTATGCTTTACAAAAAGCAAATAAGACAAAGATCAGATAAGATTAAAAATTCAGATAAGACAAAATTAAGAAAAGGACAAAAATCAAATAAGACAAAAGAAGACAGTAAAATATAAAAAGACAAAAGGCAGCGATAAAACTCAGCGTATTAAGACAGCGATTACCTGTTAAATAAGGCAGCAATTACTTATACAAAGGCAGTGATTATCTTGGAGATGATCATGAGTTATCAAGGTGTTACATGAAAGCAGCGATCATGTGTTAATGAGAAATTCGATTATTTATTATGAGGAGCAGCGACTAGCATTGGAAACAAAGGGTATGTCTCTTCAAATGAACATATCTTTTTAAGAGATGTATCTCTTCAAAAAGCTATGTAGATAAATAAAGTTTATGAAATAAAAAAAGGGAGAGTGTGAAAGTGAGAGTGCAGTACCAAAAAAATAAAATTTAAACATTATTATAAAAGGAATATAAAAGATACTGTGGAACAATGGAGTGAAGATAATATATGCAAAATGGTAAAGGAAATATATTCAGATTTATGAAGGAATTTGGAGCAGATTTGTGAAGGGATTTAGAGCAAGTTTATGAAGGATTTATGAGCAGTCTTATAGTAGATTTTGGAAGGGCTTATGAGCAGGTTCATGAAGAAGTTATGGGCATATTTATGAGTATGTATATGAAGACTTACAAATATTTGTGAAGGGGGTTTCATGCTAGATTAAAAGAAAATTTTGGAGCAGAATTATCATGAGAATATAATGAGAAAATATGCATTAAAATATATCATCCAACATATGTAAGCATACTTGTTATGATTAATTCAAGAAGGCAATTATAGAGTGAATAAGAAGAAGGTTTTATGAAGACATAGAAAGAGTTAATCATCTATTGAAGAAGAAATATCTTGTGAAGGAGATTGTAATTGTCCATCATCCGTTAGAGAAACAACATTCAAGGTGGAAACTTGTGTTGGGGGTTGGTGCCTCTAAGAAGAAGAGATTGGAGTCTCTTATTGAGTTGGTGATTAGGTGCAGGGATTGGTGTCTCTAGTAGGTTGGTGCCTACAAATTTAGTTGTGGGGGTTGGTGCCTCTAGTGGGTTGGTGCTCACAAATTGAATGAGGGGTTGGTGCCTCTAGTGGGTTGGTGCTCACAAAGTGAATGAGGGGTTGGTGCTTACAAAGATTGTAAAAGATATTTATATAAAAGCAATATTTTGCCATGGTTTTCTCCTGTAAGGGTTTCCACGTATATCTTGGTGTTCTTGTGTTCTTAGTTGTCAAAATCTTGCATGGTTATTATTGTCATGATTAATTAAGTTTAAATTGGTAAAATTTTGTATTATACTGATTCACCCCCCCTCTCAGTATAATCGTGTGCTCATCACCATGTGTGAAAATGAAGTAAAAATCGTGTATTTTTTAAATTGCAGGCAAGAAAAAAATTTATATAGATTTGGACAAGTTATTGATAGGGCAACGCCTCCAATGGGGTCAAGGGGCAGTTCCCCCAACAGGATCAAGAGGCAACGTCCCTTGTGGGGGTTTAGGGGCAATGCCCCCAATGGGATCGAGGGGCCGCGCCCTTGGTGCAATCCTTGTCGCGATATAGGGTGGGGTCAAGGGGTGGAGCCCCCATCACCAAGCCCAAATTAAAGCTTTTGAAACCACAAAAACCTTCATTGCTAGTCATCATGTCGCCACATGCCCTAAGTCGCCAACCATGTGTGAAAATGAAGTAAAAGTCGCATATTTTTTTAAATTGCAGGCAAGAAAAAAGAAGAAGATTTGGACAAGTTATTGACAAAAAACTCACGATTTTTTCCATTGACTCATGAGTTATACACAAAAAATTTCAGCAAGTTTTTCAAAAACTTGTTGACGAGTTATTGGGCGAGTAACTCACATGGCCATTTGACTCACGAGTTTTGCAATAGAGGGTTTTACAATGATAAGATTAATAATAATCTTATTTTGTCTTTGATAATAATTTTAATTTATTATATTTGTATATTTAATGTTATCATTTATACCATAAACAATTAATTTATTTTTAACTTTGTTGTTTTTAATTTTATGGTATATATTTTCGTCCATGCATTGATCATAGATACAATTATTTTTTACTCATTTTCAATGCATTTGTTTGACTTCTCCTATTTATTATTATATTTTATTGACTGATTTAGTTTGTGTAGAATGTTAAATATTACTTAAATATTGAATTTTTTTATTATGTGTAGGATTCTATTTTAACTTAAATATAAAGTATCTTACACTAGATACACTAAAATGCATTGAAAATAACTCTTGTTTTTTATACTATATCACCTTGGCAATGGTCTTAGATTCTTAAGGGTAAAAACCTATTATACACAGATGTCAAATGACAAAATATCTATGTTCCACCAAGTTTCTGGTATGAGGGGATGTTGGGATGGGGGGGTGTGTTTCGGGGATGGATTTTTTAGGCCATTTTTGGGGACAACAAAGGGTACGACTATATAAATTTTTTTTTGTTTTTTAAAATATAGGGAAATTTCAAATATTCATATGATAGCATTGATAACAATGATAAGGCATTCATCATATTGACGTATACATTATAGAATCCTTAAAACACAACAATAGAGTTCACATGAGAGTCAAACAAATTAATATTTAATTGCTTCGATAATTCATTGTCAATGTGCATATGATATAAAATTAAAAAATAGTAATATTGTATACACCAAAATGCCCAAAGGCTACAAGTTTGCACCACAAATATCAAAATGACAAAGTCACAAAAATATAGTGAAAGTATGAGGGTTCCTCTAATTGGCATCTCCCAACACTACATTAAAATCGGAGTCTAACTCTGAGTCACTGCCACTATGAGGGGCTGGCTCATCTAATGGAACTCCCACCAATCCCTTCTATGTCTCATCAATTTGGGTGGCATCCTCTGGATCAACATCCCAACGTAAAGTTGGAGTTTGTCGACACTTTGAAGTTTGACGATCTTGGAGTTGTGAAGCACTATGCACGACCACCAACTTCTCTGCACGTCTAGAGATCAGCCTATTCCCCTTGATAGAGTAAATGAAGTTGTATGTGGACCAATTCTTGTCTGCAACAAAGGAATTGACAACCTGTGAAAGGAGGCAAATAGTGAGCGTCCTCAACTCTGGTGCATCTTTGCCATGCCATGTCCACCATTCAATAGGATCAGTTTGAGCTAATGTAGCTCTATCTATCTTCACCTTTGGTTGTCGAATGTTGGACCAAAAAGATTAGTAAAGGCAAGCCATTGTGTGCAAAGTAAACTCGACTCCTCAATTGACTACATCTTGGCACAAAAGTTTATGCTATGTTTCAGGCTATTGATAAAAATCAGAATTGGGAAATTGTTGAGTATTCTCAAGCATATGAAGAGAAAGATCAGTTTTATGAATTGGTCAGCATGTTGCTAGACACATACCAGATGATGAAGCATAAAAATAAGAAGATTTCATATTCTGATGAGGATGATAATTGTGTCACCACTTTACAAAAGCAATCACTTAAAGATGTCCAACACAAAATAGAAATGGAAAAGCTCAAATACCCCTACAGAGAAGCAACAGCAAGAGAAGAAAGAAGAACTTCTGTCAAGAAACATCTGCAAAGGGTAAAGGAGCTCGAGACTGAAAAAGAAAAAATCCAGGAGGAGGTAAAAAGTCTTGCAAAAAGGACATCAGCTGGATATATCATTCCTCCATGGCAGCGAAGGCATGTCTTGAAGCATAGACATTCAGAATCTGATAATGATAGTGATCCAGGTACACTTCTTCCGATTGTATTGCCGTTTTCAAGAAATTAGACATGATTGCTTCTGATGTTACAGACCTTACTCGACTTTTAAAGTCCCAACAGAAACAAATTAAAAATCTCAATCAGTCAGTGGGGGAGATTCGAGACATTTTGTTCAAAGCAGAAAAACAAAAAAATACTTCAGAAGAATCTTCTTCAAAAGAACTCTCAGTTTCTACTAGAGAGCCAACAAAAGCATTATATTTTGGTAATAATTGTGCTTACATTAGAATTTCTTTATGTTTTCCTGGTTATAAGAAATATCAACTTGATGCATTTTTAGATTCTGGTTCTGCCAGATCTTTTACCAAAACAGATGCCGTTTCCAGAGAATTGTGGAAAGAAAGGCCAAATATCCCAGATGGATATGCAATTAATGGAGAACACATAAGGATGGGAAGGTACGCTCAAGATGTTAATATGGAGATCATGGGTAAAAACTTTTATTACTTATTTCATAGAATATAATGAGAAAGATAGTGAAATTCTGTTAGGATATTTATTCCTTACAAAATATGAACATTTATTCTTAAAAAATCTCAAGTCTCATTTAGACATGAAGATGGGTAGATTCAAATCCCAGGTTTAAAATTGGTCAACTATAGATTTGAGAATAAAATGGTGGAAATAAGAAAAAGGAATTCATGAAAGAGATACAAGAATATCATGAGTCTGTGAACTCACAGAGTGAAGGACAAGAGGCATTCAAAAACACTAAAGGAAAATTTGAGGAAGAATGTTGCAACATGAATCCTTTACAGTTCTAGAGCTTTGAGCAGGATGAATGTGAGATATAGATAAAACCAGAATGTAGATCGTTGATATCCTAGGAGCCAACATATTTAATGAGCTCAACTGAAGTCAAAGAAATGGATGAGCATCTACAAGAATTACTTGCAGGAACTTTCATAAGACCAAGTAAAAGTCCATTCTCATGTCCAACATTTCTTGTCAACAAAAGAACTGAAAGAGAAAGAGGTACGAAAAGATTTTGCATAAATTACAAACCTCTAAATGATATTATTTTGCTATTCAATTATCCAATTCCATTTAGTTGAGACTTGATTAGGAAAGCAACAAATAAAGAGATATTTTCCAAGGTTCTTGGCAAATCAAGATAAAGGAAGAATATAATATAAAACAGTCTTCTCAGTTCCTCAAGGATTGTATGAGTGGAATGTTATGCCATTTGGACTATGCACTGTTAGTTTTTATGATCAGATTTAAATGTACAGAAATTAATTCAAAACTCAAACACACAACACAGCAGATACCCTGGGAAAACCCTCCTCCTGAGGGAGAAAAACCCAGCAATAATATATCTTTTATATATTGAATTTCAATGAATTCTTCTTTACAATGAAGGCCGATATGAAGGCCAAAGATAAGGCACCATAAACTGATGCAATCACCGAAACTGAGTGAAGCAATCTGCTAACAAAGATTTCTGCCTTCTACACAAATGCCAATCTGTACTTGAGACAATTCGCACTTTGATGAACCTTCGCACTTGATATCATGTAATGAATATGAGTGAACGGATGATCAACAATGAAACTTCATCGGATATATATACACAAGGAGATGGGAGACGTGACCTTTCATAAACAACATGTCGGCCACAGCAAAGAGGTATGTCTCTATCAAAAGGAAGGTCGGCCACATAGAGGATCGCACTCCTTAATAAATTCGTGACCTTTCAAAAAACAAATATTAAATATAAATATGAATTGTCTTCAATAAGATCGCGCCATAAGAGATTTGAGCCTTCATTAAAAATCGAGCCTTCTTTACAATTCAAATAGCCGTTAGGCTATCATTTGAATTGCCTCCAAATGCAATCGCGTGGGTCTGGAAGAAGCAGCCTGACGCTGCTAAACATCAACATGCACTGCCCCAACGTATTTCCAGAGACGCATGGACCAGGCCCTCAGACATCTAAAAGATTTCTGTGCTGTTTATATTGATGATATCATTATCTTTTTTGACAATGAATCTGATCATTGAACACATTTGGAAAAATTATTTGCAGCTATCAAGAAAAATGGAATTTGTTTATTTGATAAGAAAATGGAGGTAGGGAAAGTAGAAATTGATTTTCTTGGTTTACATTTAGATCAAGGGAAAATTAAGTTACAACCCCATTTACTCCAAAGGATCCAAGAATTCCTAATATATTAAATGATAAGAAACAAATACAAAGATTTTTGGGTTGTCTGAACTATGTATCACCATTTTTTTAATGGATTGGCAAAAGACAAGAAAATAATCCAAGATTTGCTCAAGAACAAGAACACAGGATGGAATAGCAAAGTAACATACACCATACAGAATATCAAAGCTAAATGTCAGCATCTTCCAACACTTCAGATACCAAAGAAATAATATCCTTTGTTTTTATATACCGATGCTTTTGATAATGTTTGGTCAGCTGTTTTGATACAGGAAACACCAGAAAGGAAACAAGAAATTTGTGGGTATAGATCAAGAACTTTCTCAGATATTGAAACAAGATATCACATTTATGAGAAAGAAATTCTAGTTGTCAAAAAGGGAATAGAAAAGTTCAAAATATTTCTGAAACTTGAGCATTTTACGGAAATGACAGATAGCCAAGCAATGAGAAGCCTGCTGAAGAAAAGCCTAACAAGGATGTAGCTCAAGGCAGAATTGCTCGATGGTATTTTGAATTCCTTAGTTATGACTTTGATATTGAATGGATTTAAGGAGAAAACAATCCATTAGTTGATTGCTTTTTTGAACTTTATTTGCTTGATAGATGGTTGAGAAATCGAAGAAGAGAAATCATGCTTCATTATAAGGCTCAAATATATTCAGAAGAAGAAGAAGAAAGATTTTTTAATCTTTTTGTATTAGAAGATGCTCCCACTACACATATATGCCACAATCACTGTGTAATGGATATTCAAATCACTGGGTTTCAATCTATGTGCTGGTCTGTAAGGACAAAAAATAATTTCTTAAAATGTTGCAGGTTTGGGTTTATTAACAGCATTACTTTCCTACAAATTGAGTTCGAGGATTATGCTGATATATTTACTCTAAACTTTCCTCCTGATATGAGAGAATTCTTTAATCATATTCATGGTAATCTGTTTCTTGCAATATTTGAAGGAATGTGTGTTTATTTGGTCACGCCATGAGGATATGGAATTCCCATAGTAGAATTTTATCCTCTCTGTTACCCATGGTTTCTTGAAGTTTTGATTAATAATATTACTCCAACATTATTTCCTGCCAAATTAGCTATGCAAACAGAAGTGGATATTGTCAGAGGTCACAAGCAACAAAAATGCTGTAATGGCTGGATAAACAGAAATCTGAAATTGTAAGCTGAATCATATAATGTCTAAAGAATGCTGTAATGGTTTTAAAATAATAACAATTGTATTCTGTCTTGTTGGAATTTGTGTTGCCATAGCTTTAATCTTAAACGATCATTTGTCTCATACCTAGTTCTGCAAATTGATATAAAATAAAATAAAATGATGCATTTATCCTTTTCTAGTATTGCATCAATTGAATTTGGCCGACTAAATATTAGATTAAATTCATTAAAATGATTATGTATAGTCTCCTTCAATGAATGCAATGTTCTTTTCAACAAGCAGTTTATATGCAAGACTCTCAGATTGATATAATGTACCTTTCTTTTTCCATAGCAAATGTACAGTTTGTTCTTTTGATACATTCATCAAAACAATAATTGAAAGACAAACGGATATTACTTTTAGCTTTCTCATCCAATTTAATTCAGTCTTCATCAAATATACCATAAGGTTTTGTTGATGTAGATATTGCAGTTCATTTGCCTCTTTCCAAAAGGTCTTCTACCTTCAACTTTCACAATTCAATATTTTTACAACTAAACTTCTCAATATAAGATCTCAAGTTGCTAGCGATGACTTCAATAGCATAGATCCCTGAATTTCATGGAATCAACAAATATTTCCATTACAATTACAAACACACCGGGAAGAAAAAATGTCTCTTTTCTTCCAATCAGGCCTCAACCTAGCTTTGGATACCAAATGATAAAAAACCAGTCAATGATTGCAATAACATTTTATGATGAAATCAAATTCAAAATTCAGTGTTAAGAATCACTTAGAAAATTAATATAGGAATCGCAAGAAGACCTATAAATCTATCAACATCTGCAGCACATAGAGAACACAACATATAACCTACGAAACTCTTTTGGCAAAAAAATCAACATCAAAAGAAAACCAACAATTTATTAATCTGTGAAAAGAAACATCAGAAAAAGTCAACAATTTTTTAGTCTGTAGAATTACAAAATCAAAATCCAATCAGATATCTCCTTTTTTGCCTTTCTCAATCTGCAGATTTTCACAATCTGAATTCTAGTTCTATTTTCTCTACTCTATATCTATTTAACTTTTGCCCGCACAACCTAAGGGAAAATATCAGCCATTTCATGGCTACTAACTGGTACTCTTCCAACTTCCCTCCAACTGAAGATGAACCCTTGCCACAAATGGCAACAACCAACTAGATAATTGCCAAGGCCCTGACATTGGCCAAGAACAAAATGTGCACACAATGCTGGGTATTAAGTGGCCATTGATCTGTCATAATGACCTGTCCACATGGTAGTGTTTACTTGAGCACAAAACTGCCTTTTACACACTTGTATTATTTACTTGCGTGGCAACTAACAAACATGTTGTGCATCAACTAGATCGTGTTGCCTAGCAATGAAGAGGCTGCACAACAACTGTAAGCTTCTTGTGCAACAATTAAGAGTTTGCACAATAACTACAATCTTCTTGCACAACAAGTAAGAAGGTTGCACAGCAACTATGATCTTATCACCACAATGCATTTTCTTATGTAGTGGTTTCATAGAGTGGGGAACTCCAAACATTTCTCATTAGGCACCACAGATGCAATTTTGGAACTTTTTGCATTTACTTTGCGCCGTTACAGGTTTTAAAGATTTTTTTCCTTCTTTGATAAAGGTACTTGGAGACATTGCAGGGCCTTAGTCTGTTTGTGGCACCAGACTAGGGGTGTGAATTTAAGCCCATCACATATGCCTGCATTATTACAGCATTCCACTAATGGGGAGTTTGTTGAGTAGTAGGCTGCCTTATGACAGCATGAGATTTTAGCTGGGACTGAAGGCATGTGAAGATACCCAATTACCATCGCACTAATACCTGATGGACTAGGATTTAGAATCTAGAAGGAGGTTACTATGAAAAAGATTATCGGCAAAGGCAGACCCACAAGCTACCATTTGCCAAACAAATTCTCTCAATATCTCAGAATCTCATGTGAAATACTAGTGGCCTTGTGATGAGCACACGGTTATACTAAGAGGGGGGGGGGGGAGTGAATCAGTATAACAACAATTTTTATTAATTTAAACTTCATCAATCACAATAACATCATTTACTCAATTTCATTAATCATGCACATGAGAAGAACACAATAACACAATATTTACGTGGAAACCCTAATGGGAGAAAACCACTGCAAATCAATGCTTTTATATAAATTCTTCTCTTTACGAAGTTTGTAGGCACCAACCCCTCATTCAATTCATGAGCACCAACCCACTAGAGGCATCAACCCCTCATTCAATTCATGAGCACCAACTTACTGGAGGCACCGACCGCTCATTCAATTCGTGAGCACCAACTCACTAGAGGCACCAACCCCTCCATTCAAATTTCCACCTTATCAATGTTGCTTCTACAATGGATAATGGATAATTTTTTCTCCACAAATTTTTCTATACAACTACTAGCAAGATTTTGTCATTTTCAATTTTGAAATAAAGATTGCTATCTATCATACCTTTGCTAAAACTTTGCTGAATCAAATATTTTCCAACCTTGCATACCAAGCTCTAGGAGCTTGCTTCAATCCATAAAATGCCTTCTTTAATCTGCAGACCATGTCCGGTTGATCTGACAACTGATAATGGATAATTTTTTCTCCACAAATTTTTCTATACAACTACTAGCAAGATTTTGTCATTTTCAATTTTGAAATAAAGATTGCTATCTATCATACCTTTGCTAAAACTTTGCTGAATCAAATATTTTCCAACCTTGCATACCAAGCTCTAGGAGCTTGCTTCAATCCATAAAATGCCTTCTTTAATCTGCAGACCATGTCCGGTTGATCTGACAACTGAAATCCTTTTGGTTGTTCCATGTAAGCTTCTTCTTCTAACTCACCATTCAGAAATACAAACTTCACATCCATCTGATAAACTTTAAAATCCTTACGAGCAACAAATGCCAAAAACATTATGATAGCTTCCATT
>VDFB02355605.1:0-49546 GCA_007258455.2 Sequoia sempervirens | reverse complement strand
AGTTAGAACAATATTATTCCATAACTTTATATGCTACTTTCATTCAAGAATTACATCAATAGAAGTATCAGATAAATGAGACATTCATTAGGACACATTCAGTTGATTACAAGAGCAATTTGTTTTATTCATCAAAAGATTCAAACATTACAATGTACATCCTATGCAGTAGTAACTATACAATCGGGGTGTAACAGCCAACATGAATGGGCAAGTCATCTGATGAGGGTCACAACATTCAAATTTCAAGTCAAACGGAGTTGTGGAGGTCTCAGAAACAGGCAATTGCTTAAATAGTAAATCACCTTCAGAAACATGCTATAAATAGCAAGTCAGCTTGGGATGGAAATGTGAATAGGCTAAGTAGGTCATGAGGATCCTGTGGTTAAAATTTTGAATCGATCCGAGCTTTAGAGATGTGAAAATCAAAAGGCTTACTATTTATAGGAAGTATTAAAGCACGAGCAGGCAGCTGGAAAAATTGGCTAAGCCTGAAGCTTATCCACCTTGACCTCCTAAATGCGCCGAAGATAATTGGCAGAGGGTTGAAAAAGTTTAAGTTTGAACAAAATCCTCCTCCACCTTGAAATTGTGCCCATCTTCAAGCCAGGTTGATAAAATTGTCTAAGGCACTGAGTTCATCCTGCAAGACCCTCAAAATGCGCCCTCATCAAGTTGGCAGTTGATAAAAAAATGCTAAGTGTTGAAGATATCTTTTAGGACCCTTGAAATGCGCCCAAGGATGGATGGAGATGTTAAAAAAATTCTAAGGCATGAAGTTTGTCCACCTCCACATGCTAAGTGCGCCCTCTTCAGAGTGGAGGCTAAGAAAATTCTAAGTGTTAAAGTTCATCCTCCTGCACATGGCAAATGCGCCCACTTCAAGGAGGTTGATTAAAAAGTTTCTAAGTGTTAGAAATATCTTGCTAACCCCTCCAAATGCGCCCATCCTTCTCTATGTGTAAAGTGCGCCCAAGTGAAGATAAAGAGGGGGGGAGTTACCAAGGTGTTGATGTTGAACAAGGTGAAATTGGTGGGTGAAAATTGCCAAGGAATGGTGAAAACTCTCTCGAGAGCGTAAAATGCGCCCATGTTTGACATAAGGTGGGGAAATATTCTAAGGCGTTCAAAGTTAATCCACCTCCATAGGCCAAATGCGCCCATATGCTAGGAAAAAGACAAAGTGTTGACTTTCTTCACCACCCTTTGAATGTGCCAAGTCCAAGATAGAATAAAAGATGCTAAGTGATAAAGAATTGTCTAAGGCATAAGAATATCCTCCATGACATGTAAAATGCACCCCAAATATCTTGGAGATGATGGCCTTCTAAAGGGAAAATTATATAAGTGAGTTGATAAAATTCTTCACCACAGGTAAAACGATTGAAGATGAATGGGGAAATTTTTTTTTAAGGCAAAATTCAAATTCCTCCTTGACACCAAAATGCGCTTAAGTTGGTGATATTATTTCAATTTTAAATTTTCTAAGGCACAAAACTTCACCCTCTAGAGGAAATACCAGGGTTTGAAAGAGAGACATGAAATTTTAGAGGCATGAATAAACTGGATGGCGAGAATCGAAAATGCCACCTTCATGAGGCTGATTAGAACTCTGCCGCCAGGTGAAAATACACCTGTGGATGAAGAATTCCACTAAATTTGGATGAAAAACCGCTTTTTCTCTCTGCTATTTAAAATCTAAAATTAAAGGTACCCCTCTGCTTGTAGAACCATGAATCTTAAGGAAATTTTCTCCGTACTCTATCGCCTCATAAGGGGATGGATCTTTTGAAGTCTCCACCGCTTTAAGACTCTCTGTGGATGGAGAATTTGATCGGTACTTGAATCTTTATGAAATTCCTTCCTATGGAAATTTAAAATTTCATGCAAAAAAGGAATAAAAATGGTGGTTTTCTGGAAGAAGTCGCCTCGAAAATGAATTTGGCGGACGGTTTGATGAATTTGATAAATCTTTGTGACTAATCTCTAGAGTCGATGAATAAAATTGAGTGTCAGAGCTTCAACTAGTGAATTGAATTTCTTAAGAAGATGCAATTGAAGTGAATATTTTCAAAAGTGAATTAAAAATGCTAAGTATGCCTTGAAGTTAATCTTTTGAAATTCTAGAAGGTCAAGATTCTAGACACCAAATGACAAGTGTTGAAATTGCCAGTAGGAGGAAAATTCAAATTCCTGCTGTAAAGTAGTGGAGGTTTAATGAACTAGATAAAGATAGCTCCTTCTAGAATTCAACTTGGCTATATGAGCTGAGAGTTTATTCATTTTTCTCCATCAAGCTGGCAAGTTCAATTCTAGCTCTGAAGTAAAGATTGCAGTGTAGGTTGAGACTTGGCGAAGAAGTTCGATTTGAAGTGGAGAAGACTTGTAAGGCTACAATTTGAAAAGTCATGTTGGCAAGTTGTTGAAAGAAAAGTTGACCGATTTTATCTAAGTAGAGAAGTTGCTGAAGCTTGCTAAAGAAAACTTTCTAGGTGTTGAAAGTTCGAAATTGTTAGAGGAGAAGTTGAGGTTTGCAGATGAAATATAATGTTGTAGCTTCTCAATTCTAGAAGTTGATTGGCAGCCCCATTGTTATTTTATTCTTCTAAGTTAATTGTTGATGACCGCTTATTGTTTTGCAGGATGGCTGAAGTAAGAGCAACAGGTAGAGATAGTAATGTTGCATCCAGGCAGGTTGTTATCAAGAAGTTGAGCAAGCCTTTCCTATCGGAGTCTAAATTCACTTTGAAATTGGGCAAGCTGGCTGACACGAATTTGGGCTTTTTCAACATGGAGGCTTTCAAAAGTCGGATGATGGGAGTTGGTAGTCACCGTCCTTCAGTCACTTCGCACAATATTGCTTGAAGTGGGCTGTATGTAGTTGCTGATTTTCCACCAGCTATTCAGTGTCTAGAGCTGATGATGGAATGTGCTAACTGCTACGATCTGGATCACAGGTCCATTATTTCACTAGATGGTAGATTGTTCGCCAACCTCACTCCTGTAGCTATTGGCGAAGCTTTTGGGATTCCATCACACGAGAGGATGATTTATAAGACAAGAGAGTGTGCTGAGTGGATGTATGCTTCCACATTCGAGAGATGTGTTGATATGATCAACGCTCGTTGGATGAACAAACCCAGGCCCTCTCGCACAAAGTTTTCGAAATAGATTATATCAGATGATTTGAAGCAGGAGTACTGTGACCTGATCATGATGCTTAGTAGAGTTGGAGGCTGTTCCCAGGAATTTATTTTTGAGTCGTGGATGTTCTATTACATAAACCTTGTGTTGGAAGGGAAGGAGCATATCAATTGGGCGGTGATGATTAGTGACAATTTGCATGAGTAGCTTCAGAATCTAAGGAGGATGAAAACCTTTTACATGAGCTCCTACATTGTTTAAATGTTGGCTCGTATGATGAATTATAAGGGAATATCCTATAAGGCGCCAGTTGGTTGTGGCTCTCATCAGTTCAAAATCCATGAGGCTTGTCCGTAGCTACACCTGACAAGCACCTCCCATTACAGGCAGGTCAATGATGCCTTTACCATGCATATAACGAGATCACTTCAACAACGGACTCATCATAGGATCTCGAGGGAAGCTCAAGAATTAATAGAACGGTATGGGTGCTGGTTTGTTTTAGTTTCGAAGTTTTTTTTTTTTTCTTACATCCAGAACAGGTTTTCTTGCATACCCATACTCGTTGCCTAAATTGCCGCAACCAAGCGGGAGTATGATGCTGGGAGATATCTAGGCGGCTTGTTGCCCTCTGATGAGTCGGAGAAGAAAGAGGAGGAATAAACTTCCCAATTTGTCATAGAAATTGATTGGTATGTCCCTTCCTTGGTATTAGAAACTGAAAAATAGGCGGTCTCATTTCTTACCACACGGCCATGACATTATGACCCCACAACAATATAGGATGGTCTGTCAGAGGATTCAAAGCATAAAACTGGAAATATTGGGATCTTGGGCTGGTGCATCGGATGAAAACTGAAGTCGGAAAAAGAATGTTCTCAAGGCTATTTCTATCATTAGGTATGATGAGAGTGTGATGTTCAAGTATCGGATGAAGTGGATGAAGACATGAACTTTCTCATCCAGATTATGGTGAGAGATACGCCACTTCCACTCCTATACCGTTAGTGAGGAGCCCGGAGATAGCTGGTGGACGGCGCTTTGCATACCGGTTATGTAACTTTCACTAGAGCATAGGTTGAAAGGCATGTGAGTAGATTGAAGAGTAGGTCAATTCCTTTGACTTGCAACTTGATGGGAGATCATAGGACACCCACCACCAGTAGGAAGAAATAGGTTACTCGAGGTCCAGAATCTCAAAGGAAGGAGCTAGTTCGGCCAGAGCTAGTTTAGCCGGAGCCTCCAAGAGTTGTGTTAGAGTCACCCACACCATTGGAGACATGTTCTCCAAGCATACAGGAGGTTTCACTTTTCGCTGATTAGAGAAATGCATTGAATCAGGAGTAGGAATTACATGAGGAAAATCAGCCACCAAGAAGAGAATCAGTCGGCAGAGTGTCAATGCACCCTTTAGAAATGATCAACAGGAGGAAGATGAGGAGACTGCTATTGACACTCACTTCCAGCGTGAGCTAGAGACGGATCTAGAGGATGATGCAGTCTTAGGAGATACTCAGAAATTAGAGGCCAATGAGCCTCGCTAGAATGAAGTTAGAGAGGAATTCCGTGAGGAGGAAACTAGAGATGAGCAGCTGTTTGATATACAACAGGTAGTACCTGATTGGCTCAGAGATAGAATGAGAAGGAGCCCCAGTGAAGAGGTTGATCCAGCGGTTGAGATGGAGGATTTTTTGAGTCGGATTAGTGCGCCTCCACTAAAGAAGAGAGCTAGGAAATCTTCAAAAATCTCAATTGATGAAGATGGCTCTCGCACCCTTCACGTAGCTGTGCCACGAGTTGATTGTGATCAAGATGAAGCAGTGCCAGAAAATTATGTGATCACAACCATGGAGTTAGGTCATCCCACAGGTGTACAGATTATTGAGGAGTGTGATAACTCCTATCAGGCGCTTAAGGACAGATTGCTCAGGATTGAAGGCAAGTATAAGAAATTGAAGGAGCATAAGACGTTGATAGGATACATGCAACATTTGTCTCGTCCTTGTGGGCAGGAGATTCTGGCGATTGAGCTTCCAACCAAGTTATCCAAAGAACCAGTTAGCGGCTTGGAAGATTTAAGGAAGATGGAATAGGAGGCAGACAAATGAGTTACAAGTGTTTGTGCCAAGACAGAGAAATTCATGGAAGATCTTGCTCATGCTTATCAGCAAGCTTCCGACATTATGGCATGAATGGAGGCAGTTGATCAGGCCTAGGGTGATGCTCACGTTTATTAGAGCAAAGTTATTCAGCATCTAGAGGCATTGATGCATACTCCCTTGCAAATGTTGATTGATGGAGGAGTTATTTAGGAGGGTGATAGGCACAATTTTGCTGGATGGTACTCTTCAGTAGTCACAGGGCATGGATTCTTCGATGTGGCACAGGCAGATTCAGCTAGAGTTAGGAAGGCTATGACAAACATCATTGATGGAGTCCTGAACACCTTGGAGGCAATCTTTGCTCGACGGCTGAATTCAGATGAGGTGACTACTGATGGATTAAGGAGTAGGTTGCCACCTTTCTTTTCGGAGGTGAAGACTTTTGTGCAGGATGACTTTGAAAATATTTCGACTTTCTCCAGCCTAATTCAGAATACATAGGATGCCTTGGTTTCCTAGAGAAAATCTTGCACACGGTACAGACAGGCGGTCACGATGTTAGAGTTTCAGCTGGATCACATTCTGCCTTGCTCAGTTCAGGAGGTTGAGGCTGTGCTTGCCAGGTTCATTGATTTTGCAGCCAAGGACGAGGAGAGTGGAAATGCACTTCTGGATGATGACCTTATAGAAGACTGATTGTAGGAATTAATTGCCTTTACTATTTTGGGAGTGAGTGGGAATCTAGTGATTCATTTATTGTACCATTCCCCATCCTGGCAGTTTTTAGGGTTAGGGCTAAGGTGGCTCAATCTGAGCCATTCATTTGATTGTAATTTGAGTCGTCCATTGGACTGGGCCATCTATAAAAGGGGAATTCCCCCATCATTTGTACTCATTAGAAGTAGAAACTAGAGATAAGAGAGTAGACATTTTGCTAGAGCAGAGAGATAGTTTGATATCTTAGCATAGTTTGGAGAAGGAAAGTTATAATAAAAGATCTTTCATTGATGGTGAAATTCGTCTTTGTTATGAATAGCTAGCGAGATTTCTTACCCCCTTCTACATCAAGTAGCGTAAAGTAGCTTAAAGTAGGGTAGTTTTCATTTCATGCAAGTAGATGTTAGCTGTGGATTTGTGGTGTTAATCAAGGCAACTTCGTTTTAGTCCATACCACTAGTAGCTTGCTAACGGCAAGTTTTCCTTGTGTGGTCAACTGGAAAATTGTATAAGCTTAACTTCAGTTATAATTCACGTCGTGGTATGCCTTGTCTTGACGGTATCTTGATGCCGGATTGTAACTTGAAAATTTCTTGCCATCCCCTTGAAAATTGCACCGACTTTGTGTAGGCTGTCCAGCACGAGGCGAAGCAGAGTCTAGTTGAAGCTTGCTGAAATTGATCCCATGTCCCGCCTTTAGATAGAACAAATATTTTCTAATCTCTGCAGCCATTCAATTCAGTTTATTTCTGGTTAGTTTTAGGAAAACATACTATCACCTACCGAAATTGCACCCTTATCAAGTTGCAGAACTTGATACTTCAGAGAAACATGGGAACTTTTCCAGGTTGTGGGTCACCTAAAAAAACGGAAAAGAACCTCCGGAGAAGGCCGACTTCCTTTGGTATCACCTAGACTACTAACCTTGTAAGGAAAAGGGGAAGAAATAATACTTGTGATGAAACCTAACTCTATGGTGATACACCAAAATTTACTAAAAGGACATATAACACAGTTTACACACACAATTTCAATCAATGACAAAAGCTTTGTCATACACAACTCAATCACATACATTTTCTGCATAAACATTTCATGAAAAGATTCATATGGCTACACCCATAGAAGGAAGAAATAACTTCACAACTAGAGAATATTGCATTATAAACACATCTCACAACCTGCAAAAATACATATTGCTCTACAGAACGGTGCTGAAATAAGACATAACCACAAGGAATCATACAGTTTCACAAGCAGTTTCATCAATTATACGAATGCACATAATTTAATAGAGAGATTGAAAAGGTAAAGTGCTTATACTCATTGATTTCAATGGTGAAACATTGATAGACATGCTTGTCATGAGCTACAAAACATAGCCTCTCTTCTGCAAAGAACTCCACAAGTCACAAAAGCAGAACCAAGTAAGAACTCTCTACAAAATGAGGCAAAAAATGCCATATATACAAAAAGGTGTCGGCCCCTGCCCTAGGGCTTACAAAAATATCCCCCTCCAAAAAGATCTGCCCTTAGATCTTTTGAATCAAGTTACTTCTACATTAAATGTGTATCCCCGCTGTCCATGTTGGTGACAGATCGCCCTCAGGAGAAGCCTTAAGATCTTTTAAAACCACAACATTAACTTCTGGCCCTCGTGTCCACCTTCAAACTTCCTTGCCGAACTGCCTTGAACGCCTTGAAGCACTATCATTAATGTCTATCTACCTTTTCTAGTAGACACCACAGCTGTCCCTGTGATTCACGTCGTCTTCTTCCTTTTGGCTTCCTTGTGCTCAATACTTTCTACAAGTTGACCTCTTCTGGAGGCAGCATCAAATTTTCCCATTAGATCTCCACACCAGTGTTCACCGAGCTGCTCCATCGCTTTTGACCTCAGAGCAAATCCATGTCGGTTTACATTCTATTGATTTCCTTCAGAGGGGCAGTCAATCAGTCACACTACCAATGGTTCGCCTTTTAGCTCCCTTTGATTGGGTGAACACATTCCACGTAAGATTCCTGGGCGGTCAAAGGTTGCACCGGCGAGAGTCGCGTAGCCGGTGGGCAATAAATTGTCTCCCGTCTGCGATTATACCTCCTAGCAGCTATCGGCATAACGTATGACGGTCAGCAAGACCTCATAGCGAGCGGCCAGAGTTATATCGATATCCATAGTGGTCGCCGAGACAATCGCTATTGGCTAGACATTATGCCAATCTCAAGATCCTTCGGTGAGCTTATTTTATCTCGGGGAGACTCAATCTTGTCGGCCAAACATCATGGCGAAAACCAACCAGTTGCCTAGGAGTCTCGGCGATGTCTATAATCTTGCGAGCCACTTTCGGCGAGACTGCCATCTGTCGGTGAGACATTACATCGAGTGCAAAACTTTCTCCGAGCTCATACTTCATTTCGGCAAGACCCTGCTTGGTTGGTGAGACATCATAGCGAGGCCACAATCTTTCGGCAAAACACTGTCGAGTTGGCCAGACACCATGCCGAAGGAAAAATCTTTCGGCGAGCTGAGAGCACCTCAGGGAGACTCAATCCTGTCGGCCACACCTTTAAGGCTCCGGCATAAGCAGGAGATGCAGGGCCAGCTGGCGCCGTAGGCAGGAGACAGCCCAGCAGGTGGCCTCCCCTTTGCTAAGACCTCTAGGGACCACCATTCCATGAAGGCAGAGACCACCATATGGGATTGTAGAGACTTCCATCAAAACACATCTTGTTTTGGCGAGGCTCATTTTCATTTTAGGGGGAGCTTATTTACTTGATTGATTGGGACCTTTCGCCCGAACTTAAATCACCACGATACCATTCCAGGGAGTCCACCGTGGTGAGACCTTTTCCAGCAAGGGCACCAACTTTGTGAGACCGCCTCCCTCTTTCCATGCCCGATCCCATTTCCCACGGCCAACCTTGAGCGAGGCGGCGTCATTTAGCGGAGGATACGCCAGATTTCATGGCGGCCCAAATGTCACGAACGTTGTATTCAACCAAATGGGGCCTTAGCGCTGAGTCGACAGAAATAGCGGGGAGGGGTCTTGCCAACTTTCTTCTCTGATGAGTTTTGTGCCAAATCTGATCGAGGCATGCTTTCCCACAGACCTCCTTGTGAAATATCATCAGGTGCATGATTTAATCCTGCACAACAATGACCCCATTTGGCCTTCATGAATGCGCGAAACGCCGTTGCCCTGCGCCCGGTTGAACTGCGGGTGAAATCAGAATGGCTGCTTCGGGCTTTCAATTTGGATGTTTGCACCTTCAAGCTTATGTAAGAAACCCGATTAGCCTAGACCTTTACCCATTGGGCCCGAGGAGTCACTTAGTAAAACCCTCAGAAACAGACAAAGAGCAGTTTTGTACATAGTTGTAACTCACTTGAAACTCATAGAACATAACAGGTTGCCGAAAACTTATTGAAACAAGAGAAACTGAAGTGAAACTATTTATTGTGCTGGAACAACACTTAAGGAATGAAACAACTAAACTAAAGTGCAGAAGCACTTATTGAAAGCATAAAACCTTACCTAATATGTACAATGGAGGAACTTATCAAACCTCAAAACAAGTCTTGAGGTGTATCCCATTGACTGGGATAGGAAGCACTTCACCTTCAATTGTAGCCAGTTGGTAAGCACTGTGTTCTTTGCAGTCTTTGATAATAAATGGACCCATCCACATGTTGTCAATCTTGGTGTGATGGCTTGACCTTCTTTTTAGAACATCCCATTTGAGAACAATATCACCTTCTTTAAAATTTTTGGTTGTAGCTTTCTTGTAAAATGTTCTCTTTGTTTGGAGCTGATAATACTCCAAAGTTTTCATTGCTTTATCTCTTGATTCTTCAAGCTCCATGAGCTCTGCATTTCTCATGGACTTGGGTTTTGTTCTTCATACATCTCCAACCGGTGAACAATGTCTAGAGCTTGAAGCTCTACAGATAGAGGTAATTTGGCCTCTTTACTATAAACAAGTACATATGGTGAATTACCAACTGATCTCTTAGGGGTTATCCTATCTGCCCAAAGTGCAGATTTCAATGTGGTATGCCAAATTCTTTGATTCTCTTCCATAGTCCTCTTAATGATTCTGATCAGATTTTTATTTGTACTTTCAGCTAATCCATTACCTTGTGGGTAATAATTGGAGGAAGTATTCAAATGAATTCCATGTTTAATAGCCCAATCTGTGATTCTTAATCCAACAAATGCAAGAGCATTAACTGAAATGATGGAGTCAGGAACTCCAAATCTGGTGACTATATCCTCATAAAAGCTCAAAATTGAAGATTCATTTGCTTCTTTCAAAGCTACTACCTCTACGTCCCTTTGTGCTAGTAAGAAATAGTCTGTAGGTAAGCATCCGCGTGACCAACTTGGATGGTGGATTCAGTGTAGCAGAATATTACCCCACATCTCTCATAAATGGCTGCTCTACTTGGGTGGATGTAGGAGGCATAGCAAGTAGCTTTTCTTTTCCTGCAAATAAAGCACATTTGATACACTTTCTTGACCATGCATATGCATCTTTGAACAAGTTGGGCCAGTAATAACCAGCCCTCGTAACTTTCCAAGCAGTTGTCCTTGGAGCAAAGTGACCTCCTGAAGCTCCATCATGAAACTCATGCAGTACCTTTTCTATTTGATCAGCATCAATACACCTTAACAAGACACCATTAAGATTTTTCCTAAAAATAATATTATCAGTGAGGACATAAGGAATTGACTGCAATCTGAAGTATCTTCGTTTTGCTCTGTCTAGACTTGGTGGACATTCACCAGTACGAAGAAAGTGGTTCATTTCTTGAACCCAACCTGCAACTGATGCAGGTATAGCATTTTGAACATTTTGAGGCTCATCTGTATTAGCTAAAACAACACCAGTTTCTGATTTTTGTACATCTTTAGGGGTTGAGGCAAGTTGCTCACAGAGTCCTCTTCCTCTAACAAGTTTTGTGATGTTGATGTCGACATCAAATTCCATTACTTTTGTGATCCACCTTGCTCTTTTCTCACTCAGATCCTTGTTCAACAAGAATTCCTTCACATTTGGGTGTGCAACCAAAATATGAATTTTATTGTTTGAAACGAGAGGCCTAAACTTCTTTAGGCTTCTGATCACAGGGAGAACATGTCTCTCAACAAACATATATTTCTCTTCATAATCAGCAAGTACTTGACTAAAGAAAGCTATTGGCTGCTCTAAATTATCACTGTTTTTTTGAACCAGCATAGCAAAAATTGAACTAACGCTGCCAAAAGCATATAAGAAGAAGTCTTTAGAGAAATAAGGATTTACCAGTGTTGGGACTGTTGCTAAAGCTTCATTGATTCTTCAAAACTACATTCTGTTTCTTTGGACCAATTGAAAACTGCATTCTTTTTAAGCATGGCAGTCAAAGGCTGTAATAAATTTGCCACATTAGGAATGAATCTTCTTAAAAAGTTAATTCTCCCTAAAAAGCTCTGCAATCCTTTCTTGTGATTGGGTAATGGCAATTCCAACATAACTTTAATCCTTTTAGGATCAATGGTAACTCGATCTTGTTGGCGTGGTTTTGACCGCTTTTAAACAAGCCGAGAACAAAGTTGCCAACGGCTACCTTATCCTCTCTTGAACAAAGTATTCAACATGCTAAGATTGCAAGTAAGATCATGCTTTCAACTCCAAGGTTCCTTTAATGCGAATAGACTCAGTTGGCTTGATGTGATTTTGCTGTGTTCTTACGAGGGGACTTACACAATTGTTCAGGATACGTGCAGTAAACAACAAGTATATGCTTTGAAAGGGATTTTCGTGTGAATGATTTAGCTTTGAAGTACGAGTTTCCTAAGGATAACCAAAAGTATGTGGAATTGAATGGCTGCAGAGATTTTGAAAATCTAAATTCTAACCTAAATGCAAAGGATGTTATGCTCAATTTCAATGAACTTCAAACAAACGTTGTCTAGCCTCCTATTGGACAGCTTCGACAAAGTTAGTGCAATCTTCAAAGGGTAAAAAGGATGTTCAAATCACGATTCGATAATGCAATTACCATCACAACGATGCATAGCTACATATGAATCTTGATCGAAGTTAAGTATAGAGTGTTCCAGTTGACCACGCAAGACAAGCTTACCATCAATAAGATTGTTAGTGGTATGGATCAAAGAAGCTCACTTACATCAAACATAAGCATCCATATCTAACTATTAGCATGAAATTAAGTCCTAGTTGAAGTCAAAGGAAGAAGAAACCTCACAACTACTCACAACAAAGTTTGAATTCACCATCAATGAAATGCTTTATTATGATTAGCCTTTGTGACAATCTCTTACAAAAATTCTCAAAGGGAGAATTCCCCTTCTCCAAACAATGCAATGAAAACTACTCTAACTCAAAAATATCTACTCTCTATTATGCTCCAATATCCACTAATTGCTGACTACTTCTGATTCTAACTATTAGATTACAAATGAGGGGGACTCCCCCTTATATAGCTGGCCAATCTCAGCGGACGGTCCAGATTGAATTACAACGGAGGGCTCAGATCGAGCCACCTCAGCCCTGGACAAGTTTTTCCCTAAAAACCGCCAGAAGGTGGAGGAGTGGTGTCATAAATGATCCCAAAAATAGCAGATTCCTCCTTGACCACTATGAGCAATTAATGCCCACTACCCTTCTAGAAGATTCTAGATCCGCGGCTGGTTCGCCTTAACATATGGGCCGTGTGTGCTTATGAATGGGGCCCAGATCCGGCTTCCACCTAATCAGGGGGAGTAAGATTAAGCTGATATTCCAGGGTTGCCACCATTTGCTCATGCTTTTCACAAGATTTTCCCCAAGTCTCAATAGAATCTTGTGTACTCTGGATAATTGTTGAAAACGTAGAAATGTTTTCAAAGTCCAGCTGGGAAAACGTCCTCATCTCAGAAAAGAAAGGTTGTAATCTTGCTCTTAATCCTTCCACCTCCTGCCTCCTCCTTGCTTGGGTTAGCCTCACATGAATAATGCATCAATGTGTTGAGGGATGCCCTAAGTGAATATTTCTCATGCCTTCTTGATTTTTGGAAGTGCAGCCAGAAATTTCCCAAGAAACGCTTTGATGAAATACGGTAAAATTCGCCATGAAATGCATTACTTTGTCTCGACTTGGATCCTTCATTTTATCAAAGTGCAGTAGCAGGCACCGCCGCGCTCGAGCGGCAAAGGCGAGGAATAGTCTTGTCTTGGAAAATATGGGTGTCACCCCAAGCTTGCTCAATACCATCTAAGCGTGAAAGGATACTAGATGCACTTCGAAAAGAGGAGACAAGGTCAGCCATGAATTTCTCCGCCTCACTGTGAACACTGCTTATCCACTTATCCCCCTCTCGGACAGCCCTCTTCTCTTCTTCAAGCCCACTAATTGGTTCCCGTGGCAACTCTGGTGGAAGCTCTACTGCTGGGTTCTCCTGAGCACCCGGATGTGCTAGATGTTGCACATATTCAACCAATGCCTTGTGCTCTTTCTTCAATCTCTTATACTTTCCCTCCTTTTTCACTAGCCTGTCCCTCAACGCTTGGAATGAGCTTTCAGCTTCTTCAACCACTTGCACTCCAGAAGGACGTCCCAAATCAATTGTGGTGACGGTGTAATTCTCTGGCATTGCGTCACTCAAATCATGATCCTCCCTTGGAACGGCAATATGGAGGGTGCGTGAACCAGCCTGATTAGTCTCCATTTTCGAATACTTTCTCGCCCTCTTCCTTTTGGGTGACTTACTTGTTCTATTTAGAAGCTCCTCCATCTCAATTGCCAGATCAGCATCATCATCTTGATCTCTCCTTATTGCATGTGATAGCCAATTACGCTGAACGTCGTAAACAATAAGGGGCTGCTCTTCAGTTGCCTCCACTTCACGAACCTCCTCTCGAGCAGTATTCTGTTGAGGCTCAATTATCTCAATGTGTTGATCACTCTCCTCATGAGCTCCAACCCTTGACTCTATGACGTCTTCCTCCTCGAAAGCACAATCAAAGTGGGTATCTGTTTCTGTCTCTTCCCCTTCATCTGGCTGATTGGCACCTTCAGGGACATTAGCACTCTGAGTATCCAACTCTCTCGGCATTGGTTGGTTAACCTCTCCAATCTCTGGCTCTTCATTCCTTCGAACCCTTTGATCTGCAAACAGCGAGACTTCGCGCACGCTGGAGGAATGGCTCACCAACTGAGTAGATGATGTATCCTCCGATCCTTGAGGTTCCGGCTGAATAGGTTCTTCCGGCTGTGGTGGCTCCACAGCTTGGGCAGTTTGTTTCTTCCTCTTTGCCAACACCGGTGGCCTTCTATCACCCATGAGGTCGTATGTGAGGGCAACTGACCTTCTTCTCAATCTGCGAACGTGCTCCTCTACCCAAGTCCTTGTAAAAGTCAAGACGGGAATAGACAAGGTGTCTAAGTCCACAATCTCTGGTTCAGCCCAATCTAGTGGTGGGATCGGAGTGTTCTTTATCGATTCATAATCTGGGTGAACAAGCTTGGTATCTTCTTCGACTTGATCCGACACTGGGACCACTTCACATTCTCTAATTAATTTGAGAGGCAACCTCGAAAACATCCTTTTTCTAATTTCGGCTTCATCTCCAGCGTTTGCCCAAAAATCTTCCAAGTGAGCTTTGTGCCTGTATTCCTCACCTTGCACTGTTCCAATTTTTCCCCGAGGATCAAAATCCTGCCGGCTGGTATGAAGAGTAAACTGATAGAATCGCAACTCATCTTCCGCCTCCTTGGCTGCCTGTAGAGAAGGGCATTCTTCAAGTGAGTTTCCCAAAACAATGGGAAAATGCAAACCTCCCTTCTTCTTTCTCCTTATGATTTTGTCGTAGGCTACCAGTTGCCTAGATAGCTCAAGCATTATCATCTTGTTCGTGGGGTACCTCGGTAGTCGGTAGACGTATGAGTTGTACCCTGGCAGTCTTAAGTAGGTGAACTTTGGGAATTGGACGAACCAAAACCCATACTCTTCTATTAACATTTGCGCCTCTTCAGATATCCTCTGTTCCAGTCTCCGCTGAAGGGTCCTAGTGATGTACATGGTGAAAGCGTCATTCACCCTCTTGAATTCAGCTGTGCGTGTGAGATGTAATTGCCTACAAGATTCATGAATCTTGAACTGGTTAAAACCGCACCCAATCGGCTCTTGTGGTATACCCGGCCCTCTTGTGCCGTCATCCAGAGACAGGCATTATACAGATGACCTCTGAATATCGCGAATGTTTTTGTTCTGCTCGCCCATATTCTAAAGCTGCTCTATCAATGTTATTTGTTTGCTGATCATTTGAGCCCAATTTACCCTCCACCTGCAACCGCCGAGGCACCATCGTGTAGAAGAAGGAGCATCCAGCGCTCCCGAACCGCATATTGCGCGGACTTGCCATTAACCACCGCTGGGCAACATGAATTATATCACAGTACTCCTGTTTCAGCTCCTCTAAAATTATTTGCTTTGGTAGCCTAGCGGCAGAGGCTTTGGCTTTCTCATCCAAGTGGTGTTGATTCTCTTTACGCACTTCTCGAAAGATGTGGCATACATCTTATCAGCTTTTGCCTTGGATTTGTGTAACATCTTATCTATGGGCAGAATCCCGAATGCCTCGCCAATTGCATTAGGTTCAAGGTTGGCCAACAAAACGCCATCCAGAGAAACAATCGTCTGATGGTCCGAATTGTAGAAGTTGGCGCACTCCATAATCAACTCAGGACATCGAACTGCTGGTTGGAATTCGGCTGCTGCATATAATCCACTCCTCAGAATGTTTTGTGATGCTTCCATCGGAAGATTGCCACCCTGTCCATATATCCTTCGCATGAAGGCTTCGAGGTTGAAGGACCCAAGGTTGGTATCAGTCACATTCCCGTACTTTGACATGATCTTAGACTCCGGAATGAAAGATTTCTTCAAGCTCTTGATGATCGCCTGCCTGGAGGCGTTTTCTTTGGTAGCTTCATTATTCCCAGCCTTAGCTCCAGCTTTGCTTGTTCCAGCAGCATTAGCTTTTCGTCCTTCAGCCATCTGCAAAACAAGAAGCAAACATTACACTTCAAACTTTTAAAATAAAAATCACGAGAGACGGCTGGCGAATGGAGTTGGCTGCAAAAGTAAATACAAGTTAATAGTTTCAGCAGTATTATTCCAACTTCAAACTTCGATTAAACTCTGAGATGTGAAATTCTGAACTTCAACAATTTTGCAGCCAAAAGAATTTAACTCCAGCAGTCCCAACTTCGAAAAATGCTTCAAGTTTCGGCCACTTTCAACAATTTTAAATCAATCAGCACATTCCAACAATTTCAAATCAGTACTTCGAAAGTTATACATCAGCAACTTTGAAGATTTTAAATCAGCAGGTTCGGAAGTTATAAATCATTAAGTTTCAATAATTTCAAATCAGCACTTCGAAAGTTATAAATTAGCAACTTCGAAAATTTTAAATCAACAAGTTTGAACAATTTCTACTTCTAATTTGATTCTAAACATTCAGCAACTTCAGAAAATTTAAATCTCAACAACTCTAAGTTCAAACAATTTTCGACTTTCAGCATAAATGATTTCAGCCTTTCAACTTTCAACTTCGAAACACACTTCAACTTCAGCAACTTTGAAAATATTAAATCTAAGCAACAATAAATACTTACCTTCAGCAACTTGGAGAAAATAAAAATTCTCAACCTCGGCAGCCTACTTCAAACCTTTGTTTCGAATCTCAGCAACTTCGCTACTTCGAATCTCAAGAAAATCGAATTCAACACTTCTCACACTTTCAGCAACTCAGAAAATCAATCCCCAGTAACTCCAAGCAATTTCGACCTTAGCAATTTCAGCTTCTTGAAAAATCGAATTCAACCACTCACACTTTCAGCAACTCTCAATCTCGAATTTACTCACAACTCAACAACCACTCTCAACTCTCCAGCATAAATCTCAGCTTCGAATCTTGTGAGATGAAAATGAAAATCCTCGGAGTTTTATAACCAAAAGCTGGTGCTAATTTTAGCAGATGCCATTAATTTTCTTCATCATGACTTACGCATTTGCTAAATTTGAAAGAGAATATTCCAGTCGTCTTGCAGTCGTCATAGCAATTTGCTATTCAGGGGGATTCCTTTCCTCGATTAAATTTAAAATTTCCCTCCTGACTGCCAGTTACCTTAAGTGATTTCGAAAAAATCATTTTACTTTGATTTGAAATAATCTTATTGCTTTATTTAAAATGGCATATTTAATTTATTAAAATTTAATTCAAATGCCATTTAATTTATTTCACCAGCGTCTGCAAAATTCGATGTCAACACTTTAAAATGGCTAGGCGTAATTTATTTTCCATCCATAATAACTCCAAAAAAAAAATTCCCCACAATTAAAATCGTCCGAACTTTTAAAATTTCATGTGTCCAAATTAAAGGGGAAATTTTAAATTTGACTTAGGAAAATAATTAAATTAATTAAATTAATTAATTTCTCTGACTTAGGCGAATTTTCAAGTTAATTGTCTAGAGAAATTTTAATTTCTTCCAACGCCTAGCTTGATCTCTTTATCTTCAAAAACAAAATTAAACGCCCTCGAGTTTTATAAAAATCTCCATATCATGCGCAACCAAGGGTGTGGGGGAAAAAATTTAATTTTCCAACCTTAATATTTCCATATCCCCTTTCTAACCACTTAGAAACATTTGTTATTTCATTCTCCAAGGGCGCATTTTTACCTCTCTATATTCAGTTTGAACACTTAGACGTTTTAGAGGCTTGTCCAAGTCTAGGCGCAAACAAGACTTCCCACTTTCATTTATCCAACACTTCCTTCAAATGCTTTCCCTCTCCAGGCGCATATCATAGTTGAACTTCAACACTTAACATTTTAATCACCTTTTCCTTTCCAAGCGCATATCATCATTTGCCTTTATTTTTAAATGTCTTAGAATATTCATTACCTTCCTCAAGGCTAGGCGCATATGAATGTGTAGCTTTCAATTTCAGGCACTTAGAAACTTTCATGATCTTTCTCTAAGTTAAGGCGTATATGGAGCAATCCTTTTGAAATCCTTCATGCACTCCAAGCTTCTTGGTCGCATATCCATGGTGGAGGTTTCAATTTTATCATTCAGAGGCGCATTTCATAGGAGAGGCTTTCAATTTTAATACATTTTGAACACATCTTTCTCTAGGTTAAACTTTCATTTTGGGGGCTCATATAGGGCACTGAGCTCTTAATTCTCCACGCCTTAGAGAATTTCTACTCCTCAAGCTTAGGCGCAGATCATACCCTGAGGTTTCAGCTTAATGATTTCGTGAGATTTTTATTCTCCATCTCTCATATTGAAGTCGCATATGTGTGTGCTAAGTTTCAGATTTCGAATGCTTTAGAAAATTGTTTATCCCAGGCGCAAATTACACTCCATCCTTCAAGGCGCATATGCAAGGGTTAGCTTTCAATTTTGATATCCTCCTTTACCTTGGGTGCAAATTGGCACTTCTACTTTCAGTTTACACCCTGGGCGCAAATCACATGTCCTCCTTCCAATTTCAATCTCCAGGCGCAAATGACCACTGGAGCTTTTAATTTCATGCCTTGGGCGAATTTCTAAGTCTTCAAAGAGGGGCGCATTTGGACTAGTCTTCTTTCAATCTTCATGCCTTAGAGAATTTTCTTATCCAACACCTTCACAAGCTCAGGCGCATTTGACCCATGGAGGTTCCAATTTCGACACTTAGAAACTTTTTAAACTCTTAACCTTGGTGTGCGCATTCCATAGTTCCTCCTTCCAGTTTCGCCATGGGCGCATTTTACATGGGCAACTTTTAATTTTGATGACTTAGAATATTTTGAGTTTTCCTTTTCAACTCAAGGCGTAATTCCATGGCCATGTTTTAACTTTGTGAACTTCAAGCTGAGGGGCGCAAATGGCATGGGCAACATTCAATTTCAGTGCCTTAGATAAATTTTGAAGCTCAATCTCTTCACTAGGCGCATTTGACATGTTATGCCTCCACTTTATAGCGTAGGCGCAAATCATAGGTTGAACATCCAATTTTGACCTTAGGCGCAAATCACATGGGGAACTTCAAGTTAATGCTTAAATTCTTCCTTCAACTTGGTGGGCGCAAATCTCATGGGGAGCATCCAGTTTTGACGCCTTAGAAACTTTTATCAAGTCTCCTTCTTGCTAAGGCGCATTTGAGGCATGCAAGATTCATTTTTGACACTTAGGCGAAATTTGAAATTCTTTCAAAGGGGGGGGCGCATCTGACCCATGATACTTTCACTTTTCACGCCTTAGAAAAATTTCAATATCCAACACCTTCAAAGAGGGGCCCATTTCCCCATGCTAACTTCCAGTTTTCATGCCTTAGAAAAATTTTCTCATCCTCCTCAAGTCAGGCGCATTTTGGAGTGTGAACTTTGAGTTTAACGCCTTAGTCAATTTTTCATTCATCTTCAGCTTCTTAAGGTGAATTTCGCCACTAGACTCCAAATTTTATCAAACCTGGTGGATTTCATCCCTTTTGCCAGATCTAGAGTGATTTTCTCCTGTTAACCCTGCTTTGCCCTGACTTTCTATTTTTGGAAAGTTCCTTGAATTTTGCGCCTTCAACTAAATTTTGACTTCAAAAAGCCTGATTTTCACCCTGCTCTGAATTTCAACTGATTTGTGCTGTTGATGCCTGATGCCTGTCTGCACCTGCTATTTTTAGCAACCTGCTAAAAATAGAAATTGCTTAGAAAGTCTTCAAATTTCATGGGTTGAATGCCTGAAGCGTGGTGATCGTAGCTGGATGCTGCTTTTGTTTGACTGTCCTGTTCCGACCTTGATTTTAGGAAACCCTAATTTCTCTGCCCATGCCCGCTAAAAATAGCAATTATCTGATTCTCCATCCTCTGCAACTCCGTTTGATCTGAAATTCGCGCCATAGGGTCCTCATCACATGTTTGACCTGTTCATACTGAGACCTGATGTTGACTTGCCATTTATAGCTGCTTCTGAAGCGACTTACTATTTATAGTAAGTGCTTGTTTCTAGGACTTCCTTAGCTCCGTTTGACTTGAAATTTGGACAGCGCGCTCCTTGTTGGTGAACTTTCATTTCTTGGCTGGCTGAGATGGAAGCTTTCTGTTATTTATAGCCCGTGTCAAGGATACCTTACTAAAAATAGTAAGTGCTCCGATTGGCTTCAAATTTTGCCAGCAGACCCCTCGAAAGATGCTGATCGTGGTGAATACTTCAGTTTTGGGCATCTTGTCATCTGATTCCTTATTTTTAGCCTTGAAGCTCGGAACCCTAATTTTCCGCATGTTCCTCATATGAGCTTTGTTTGACCTCGTTTCAATTGCATGATGATCAGTTTGCAGTTCTGAAGTGCTGGGCAGTTGCCTGAGTGGTACCTGCTAAAAATAGAAAGTGGTTGAAAAAGTGGCCAACCGATCATTAGATGATTTTGCATGTCATCTTGAAAAATCTTGAAAAACCGAGGAAAAATCTTCAACATGCAAGCCTTGGCTAAAAATAATGTAAGTTCCGAGGAAAGTGACCCGGTTCACTTGCATGTAACACTTGGATTCTTGACTCTTTGAAAACCAGGAAGGAGAAAATCTTGGGCATCGCGTGAGAAAATGCATGCAAGCCTAATATGTCGGCCTCACGAAGGTTGAGAAAGTGGTTATCTGCTTTGCATGTCCTTACCAACTGCGAAAGGTCTCGAAAACACACAAAAGAGATCTTGGACATGCATCGAGAGAAAATATAACATGTAGACCCAAAAGATTTGCAGAGTTGGTGCTAAAAATAGCAAGTTGTTCATTTTTGCTCAAACTTTGTCAGAAATGAACTTGAAGTGTTCAAAATGCAATGAAATTGTCAAAATGTGAAAATCCTGAGAAAATCAACCCTAAACTGACACTTACTAAAAATAGAAAGTTGGCAGAACTTAGTGAAAATTTAGAGGTTGCTTGCCGAAAGCATTGTAATAGTAGTGTTAGGCACAAAAGCTGACCAACCAACTCAATTTGACCCCAAAGTGACCTAAAAATGTGAAACCCTAATTTCAGTACTTGGCCAAATTTTCGATTCAAGCTTGCAAACGGGAGCGTCCCCAGAAAGCAGATAGCGAAAAAGAAGCAGAACGAGAGAGAGACAAACCAAAGCCCAAAGAGGCCGAGAATGGAGGCGAAATTTAGGGGGTCCCCATTTGAGATAGGCGTGTGTGAAAAAGGTCCTGAAGGAGGAGTTTTTGATTGATGGGACACCTTTTTTGGAGTCTTTTGAGTCCTCTTTATGAGGATTTTTGTTCCTATCCGGGTTTGGGGAGGCTTTTTCCTGTTTTGGTGGGTTGTTGATAGGTTTGAGATCCTTCATTTAGGGTTTTTTTTCCAAATCCGACCCCCTTATTTTGGTGGGGCCCCTTTTTTTCTAGGGTTAGGGTAAAAAGGTTTGAGCTTATTTATTCTCTTCTTCATTTTCTTTTTAAGGATGCAAAAAATTATGGAGTGGAAGAGACTTTGTACTTTCTGGAGGACATGGTGCTATTTTGTTCCAAGCTTTGTATCAAACTTTGGAGTATGCATTTCCAAGGCCTTTGAGAGCCTTTATACAGCATCTTTGATCTATTTTTGGTGTCATATTTGTATGCAAATTGGTGATTGATCTTTCTTTTTTGTGTTTCTTATATGAAACCTTTTAAGTTTGTCTCATTTTGGCATCTTTGTGACTAGGAATTCTCTTCATAGGTTAAAGGTTGTATTAATTTCTAGATGTATTTACTGTGATTAACATCCTTTAAGTATCATTGTGATCTTAGATCTTCCTTTGAAATATTCATGTGTTGAGGGTTTTACCAGTTATTGCATCATCATATAAATAGCTGTCGGTTCTTTCTGTGTTAAGGAAAGTGATTTTGGTGTATCACCCATTAATTAGTTTCAATCTTCAAGTTCTTTTTATCTCTTTTCTTCCCCTTTTTCCCCTAAAATCTTTAGGTTTGAAGAGCAAAATCTTTAGGTTTGAAGAGCAAAAAATAGTTTTTTATTCAACAAGAACCGGCCTAGAATCTGGAGGTCTCATTTTCAGTATTGCATATCCCACATGTAGAATTTGAGTCCCATGTTATGCCAGATTACTAAGCTTAAAAGTTTCAGTAGGGTCCAAATTTGGTGCATAGCATTTCTATGTCAGAAAATATAAGTGAAGCCATGTGTGTCTTCTGTAGACTAAGTCTCAAAGGTTTAAAGTCCTAACATTCATGGCGAGCTTGCTGGAAACTTAGTAACAACAGGAAAATGAAAAAAAGAATCAGCTTACCTTTGTCACTTAGCAGGGGCAACCAAGATTAAGAAGGAAAATTGGCCTGAACACAGCAAAAACATGCTCTTTCCAGCTCTCATGGTGGCCAAGGTTAAACAGAGTACCAAGAAAATACAAAGAAACAAAGGAAGTAATGAAATATATCAGAAAAAGTGTTCAATATTATGCTCATTCGCAGCTATAAAGCCTATAAATGGCTTAAAAATAGACGAAATTCCAGATCCATGACAGGAGGAAAATCTTACCTTGCATTTTCTACAGAAATCTTCAAAAGAATGCACAGGAAATCAGAGAAAATGTTAAGTTCTGTCATCAAACCCTCATGGCGGCGCCAGCAGCAGACTTGACTTCAGGATACAAGTGAAAAATGCGAAATGATTAGGGTTTTTTCTCTTTTTCTCTATTCATAGTGACTTCAGATGGAGTCTTTGAAGAATAAAGCGAAATCATGATGTTTTATTATTTTATTTTATTGCTCATGATTTTAATTTTTGAGTCAAGTCGATTTATGCATGATTGGTCAACCATTTTCAATTAATCAAATGTTTATAATATGCATGGTAATGGTGGTTAATCATTGTCAAATGTTATATTGCATAATGGTCGGCTGATATTTATTTAAGTCAGAATGCAAAATATAAATTAAGTATGACATATGAAGCTGGAGAATATGCTCTCTGGATTAGCTTTATCCTTCATCTTTATTTGCATAATTCAATGTAAATAAATTAATTAAATGATACATTATAAATCATTTAATTAATTCATCTTTTTTCAAATGCAAGTAAAGATATTATATAAAGCTAAATCTAATTTTACTTCAGTTCTACACCAAAGTGTCCACTGGAGAGTTATCATGAGAAAGATGGACTTTAAAATGTGCATGGGAAAATTGGTAAAAATGAGGCAATTTTGCATGCTTTAGCCCACCTTTTCAGGGATTTCAGTTTAGTTCGAGTTGCAGATCAGTTACGTGCTTTATGACTGCAGGTTTAAGACTGAGTGCATTCATTTTTGCATGAGTTTGAACCACATTTTCAGGGGATTTTTACTAGTGCTCGGATTTCACTTTGGGATTATCATCTTTTCACTTTCAAATCACTTTCAGTTGCTTATTCAGGCACTTTGAAGTTCATTCATATTGTATATATTGAAAAAGTTTATCTTTTTCAATTCAGTTCTTGTTTTCTACCTTTGCCTTCAGCAAAGAAGACTATCTTGTAACTCAGCATTTTACAAATTAATACAGTAGTAGGTTATTACAGGTTAATCAAGTTTCATTAATTTGCAAAGCTTTCCTTTTACCTTTCAGTACGCTAAAGTGTTTGCCTTCAGAATCTCAAGTGTCATGCTATGTGAATTTGATAAGGAATTTATCGTGTTTAATCTCAAAAACTTTATTTTCCCACCTCATTTTATATGTGTTGGTATACAATCAAGTTTGATTCCACAGGTTGTATGTTGTGCATTTGCTTACTTTACTATTTTAGTTGTGAAGACATTCTTTTCCTTCGAAGATAGTAATACAGTCAAGCCTTCATATAAATTATTTATGTGGTTAAACTGTTCAGATTTAGTTGTGCGAATAGGATTATTGAAGTGTAATTGTGAAACAGGTTGCATGCAATACCATCATTTAGGTGCATCACCGAGGTTTTAATTTGAGTTCATGCATTCAGTTTAGTCTCATTTACCCTTTTCTTAGAATAAATTATTCAAGTACCTAATTGATCATCATATAGGAAGCCGGCCTAGAATCCGGAGGTTCTATCTTCGCCATAGGATTACCCACAGCCTAAAGATAGTTCCCATGTTTCAACAGATTGCTGAATTTAATTATTCAAGCGTTCGGGTGCAGTCTGTTTGATAATAGTTTTTGGCACGCCCGGTGGAACTCTGAAGTTCACTTCAGAGAAGAAATTCAAAGATACAAGTTGTTGTCCTGGTATATACAGCAACGTATTTTTCCTTTCAGAGGTTACAGTCTATACTTGGCGACTCTGAGCACAATCCACTAGTTTCAGCAGACGAAGTGTTGGTATGTTTACATTTACAAAAGAGGTCCAATTCACTTTGATTTAAAGAGGATTTGCAGATTTCAAATGCTTTAACATGTCTGGGTTTTATGAAAAAATCATGTTTTCACTTCCGTTTCATGAAAATCCTATCAACCAATCACCCTATCAGCCATATCAGGCCAATCATGCTATTGGTTTTATCCCAAACAGCCATGCAACAACAGCCTATCGGCATGCTCAACATGCTTACCTCCCACCCACCCCTGCTCAGCCTTCAGATCCACATTCGGATATCCAAAATCAGCTCCAAGAGGTTGATTGTATGAAGAATAACATGAATAACATGAAGGACATACTGTCAGACATCGCAAAATAGATAGAAGATATTAGGAGGCAGCAGGAGTACGATCAACAACAAGAAGAGATGGCCTATCAGGCCTACCTTCATGAGCAAGAATTACTAACACAGAGGAAACAGTTTGAAGAAAAGCTCGAGATGGAGTTAGCAGCAAAAGAGGAGCAAATGAAGCTTTTGCTTGCTCAAACACATAGGCATGAAGTAGCTCCTTATATTCTACATCAGCCTGTTCAAGAGGAAGTTCGTAATTTTAAATTTCCAAGTTTCAAGCAAAGAGAGTCTCTTAGCCCTTTTAAAATCAAGGTTCCAAGTTTTAGAGATGTTTTACCAATACAAGAGCCTATGCTGGTACAACCTGAATTTGTTAATCCTCAAGACCATCCACATGAAGTGCCTATTTTCCTTCAAGAAATTCAAGAGATTCCTCAAGTTCCGTCTATTTCAATAGCTCAGTCCCTACAGGAGCCCATGAACTCTCATTTTCAGTCATATCAAGAGCCTGAACCAAATCATCAAAGTACTGAACAATTATGGCAGCCTTCTTGGACCAAGCATCCAAACTTCAAAATGCCAAATCTAGTTCAAGAGGTTCCCATTCCAAGTTTCAAAGATCCTCTTCTATTGCAAAGACAAGTACATGTAACAAATCCAGCTATGAGTCTTCATGAACAGTCATTTCAAGAGAGCCAACTTATGCATGCATGTCCTGATACCATTTGCAAAGCAGACTTGCAACAGGAGGTGAACAAACATGATCAATCAGGACAACAGGTTGAGGAGCTTGAAAAAGGTATGAAAGGTGATGATTTCATGTTCTTATCTGATGAATTACCTTCTTTTATTGAGCAGCAAGAGGTTAAACAATCTGATGAGTTGTTGATTGAAGACTATCAATGTAATAATCAAGTCTTCGAGCAGCTGCAAGAGGAAAATAAACATGAGGAAAGGACGGTTCATGAGGTAAAAACCACTCCTTTTTTATCAAGGGTCCAAGAAAGTTTTGATGAGTATTCATTTTGGAATGACCTTGAATCCTTTGTTTCAAGCTTAGATGGCAAACAAGATCAGGTTGAACATGTTCATGTAGAGAAAATTGAAAGTGAATCTTAGAATTATTATGATTTATTTGATGAACTTCCTCCATTTGTTGATGAAAATGAGGATATCACTTGCATGCTAATATCAATACCTACTTTTGAGCAGCAGAATGACAAAGCTCATCTAGACTTTGTTCAGAGTTATGAATTAGATGAGAATATGTTTTTAGGCATAATAGAGGTCTTTTGTGCTAACATTGATGACAGTTTGGTGCCATATGAGCCAGCAGCACATGATCAGCCTGTTCAGATCAAAGAGCTACACATTTCTTCATTTCATTTATCTGGATCATCTCTTTCAGATCAGATTGAAATTAAGGCAACAAGATGGAAGAAAATATTACACTGCATGCAGTGGAGCAGTCTAGTCAGCAATTTGGAGTACCAGCAATTGTTAAGTATGAAAACAGCAATAAGAGGCCAAGTTTTATGCTCTCTAAAGGGTGTCCGATTAGATATTTGTCCTAGGAGGGGTCTACAAAATTACCACAAGTCATGATTTTGTCAAAGAATGTGATTACAGCTGTAGAGCAGCAGGTTAATCTTATTTATATGCCTCAGACTATCATATTTAATGATCAATCAGATAAGGAAGGTATGCTTTTTATGATGATCCAAACTATGCTGATGGCAGTTTTTGAACAGAAGGAGCAGCAGTTAATCAAATGTCTATACTTATTTTTGATTGATCTTAAGGATTTGAAGCATCCTCTGTTGTTGAGGAAGGGTAGCTATTTCTCACAACCAGTAAACGGTCATGTATGAGCACTAACACTGTCGGTTAGTGTAGGGGTAGGGTAGAGTTTTCTGTTTTGCTTTCAATAAGTGCCCCATGGCACGTTTCATTTCAGTTTTGTCATGTTTTCAATAAGTGTAGTTGCTGCACTTAGTTTTTCAGATTATGTCTTCAACAGAGTTGCAGTAGTTTCTTTCAGTCTGTGTGTTTTGAAGCTGAGTTACAAAGGTTTTCAGAGGTTAAGAGCAGAGAAGGACTCCATGCCCAATGGATATACTAGGCAACTGGTCTATTGTGTTTAGCAGGCAAACACTCCACAAAGGTCGCCAATTTGTTACCTATTTTTCACCACTAGCTCAAAACAGGTAGAGCTGAATTGCATCCATCAAAGAAGGTACAACAATTTTCTGCTTAAGTATTCATTATGTTCCAAAACTTTGATTACTTATGAATTTCAAGTGTTATTATGCAAATCTCAGACAAAGGAACTCATAAATTTGCATAAAAGAATGTTGTTTTTATTTCTCGCACAAGCCGTGAGAGTAACTAAATTTGATTTACACAATCAAATGATAGATACAAGAAAAAGAAAGTACACTATACAACTGAGAATAAAGAAGGCATAGGGTAGAAGGTGATTCGTCATTGCCTGGAATGACGAATCATTGACAAGTCGAGGTCTTCAGTTGTGTTTTCAGCTCCAGTTCCAGCCTCCAAACTTCGATGCATCTGCAAGAACGATGAAATATAGTTTTAGAGATGGTCTCTAAGCAATGTGAATCAAATCCTATCATGTGCCTACACTACCAATAGAAATATAGAATACAATCGATCAGGCATCTATCAGATGATTGCAAAAATCAAGAGGAAAAACGTAATTCAATGGAAGCTTTCAGCTTCTTTTATTTTGCTAACATGTTTGTTTCAGTGTGCAGGAACAGGTTCATCATGTTCAAAATCATTTTATCAGATATGTGGAGTAAAACGGGCTCCCACAAGGGTTGAGCTCGGCATATCAAGGAGGATACACTCACAAGTTTCATACAAGGTTCGTGAATATTGATAACAGTCATTAAAAGCATCAATGTTGCACTCATCAGTTTCATATTCTTTTCAACTCTGCTTTACATTTTTACATTATAACTAAGTGAAGTATAGAGCCTCTTTTCTTTGAAGAGAAACAGAATATTCGAGCATTGGAATGTTTTATAACTTCAAAAGCAATCATCATGAGCAGCAATTATGACAACAATATTCAGCAATATGTGTTTAAAGCTACAACCAGCTTTCATTTTTTGTATTTTGTCAAGTAACAGTCACAGTCATGAGAACAGTACAGTCTACTATCATAAATACTAAGGGAGGCAATAGCTTATGAATTAAATGATAAATGCATGCAAGAGTGGAGAATGGAGCAGACCAAAAAGGCTTGCATTAACAAATACTACTATTGAGCAACAGTTGTTAACATATACTTACATAGAGTAAATGGGACAGCTTTGAATAACACTTAATGTCTATTGTAAAGATCCTTTGACTGAATAAATGTGAACCTCAGATTTTTAGTTCTCATAATATCAACAAGTGAGAGAATATCACAGACTTAAAAGGCTTGCATTGACAGTCTTTTAATGGAGTAGATCAAGCTACAGTAACAAATATTTCATATATTGATTGAATGGAAGCAATAAAGCTCAAATACCCATGTGGAGATTTCCTCATACATATGGAAATATAAAGTTGCTACATTTTCAGTTGTGGAATAAAATCAATAACAGATTTTCATTGTATATAGCAAGAGATGTTTAGTTTCTAGTCATGGCTGCAGCCTGGAGCTTTCTGTTTTAAAAATTTAGAGATACTCATTTAATTCCTTCACTTTGAAATCATAAGTATATACAGGAGCATTGGAGGTTGTTATGACTAACATACAGATGTGCAAGAATACAATAAAGACAATCATCGAGCTTGAACAAAAACTACAATTTCTTTTCTTCATAGAGAATGACTTTCAAATGCCACAGCAAGAAGGAAAGGAGGAGTTTAGGAAAATCATTAATGTTCTCTCAAGATGCAAACAAGGAATACCTGGATACAAAATAAAGATACCCACAATGAAAATGTTACAGTGTTTACTCCAATCTTACTCAGAAATGTTTTTATGGTGGTAAAGAGGCAGATTTCTTCTTACCCATTCAGGGATTTTACTCCAAAAATGTAGAATACAGTGAAATGTAAATACTCGGATCAAAAAAATGTAGGCTATAGCCAGATTCATAAATATGCATGGATTTGTATCAGTCTCAGCTACAATGGCGTCAATATCATATAGATATGTAGAGCACTCAAAGAATCAATGGCAGAAGGAGGTATATGTTTGCCATGAATTTCTATGTCAGAAAATATAAGTGAAGCCATGTGTGTCTCCTGTAGACTAAGTCTCAAAGGTTTAAAGTCCTAACATTCATGGCGAGCTTGTTGGAAACTCAATAACAACAGGAAAATGAAAAAAAGAATCAGCTTACCTTTGTCACTTAGCAGGGGCGACCAAGATTAAGAAGGAAAATCGGCCTGAACTCAGCAAAAATGTGCTCTTTCCAGCTCTCATGGCAGCCAAGGTTAAACAGAGTACCAAGAAAATACAAAGAAACAAAGGAAGTAATGAAATATATCAGAAAAAGTGTTCAATATTGTGCTCAGCCGCGGCTATAAAGCCTGTAAATGGCTTAAAAAATAGACGAAATTCTAGATCCATGACAAGAGGAAAAGCTTACCTTGCATTTTCTACAGAAATCTTCAAAAGAATGCACAGGAAATCAGAGAAAATGTTAAGTTATGTCATCAAACCCTCATGGCGATGCCAGCAGCAGACTTGACTTCAGGATACAAGTGAAAAATGCAAAATGATTAGGGTTTTTTCTCTTTTTCTCTATTCACGGTGACTTCAGATGGAGTCTTTGAAGAATAAAGCGAAATCATGATGTTTTATTGTTTTATTTTATTGCTCATGATTTCAATTTTTGAGTCAAGTCGATTTATGCATGATTGGTCGACCATTTTCAATTAATCAAATGTTTATAATATGCATGGTAATGGTGGTTAATCATTGTCAAATGTTATATTGCATAATGGTCGGCTGATATTTAGTTAAGTCAGAATGCAAAATATAAATTAAGTATGACATATGAAGCTGGAGAATATGCTTTCTGGATTAGCTTTATCCTTCATCTTTATTTGCATAATTCAATGTAAATAAATTAATTAAATGATACATTATAAATCATTTAATTAATTCATCTTTTTTCAAATGCAAGTAAAGATATTATATAAAGCTAAATCTAATTTTACTTCAGTTCTACATCAGAGTGTCAACTGGAGAGTTATCATGAGAAAGATGGACTTTAAAATGTGCATGGGCGAGTTGGTAAAAACGAGGCAGTTTTGCATGCTTTAGCCCACCTTTTCAGTGATTTCAGTTCAATTCGAGTTGCAGATCAGTTACGTGCTTTATGACTGCAGGTTTAAGACTGAGTGCACTCATTTTTGCATGAGTTTGAACCACATTTTCAGGGGATTTTTACTAGTGCTCGGATTTCACTTTGGGATTATCATCTTTTCACTTTCAGATCACTTTCAATTGCTTATTCAGGCACTTTGAACTGCATTCATATTGTATATATTGAAAAAGTTTATCTTTTTCAATTCAGTTCTTGTTTTCTATCTTTTCCGTCAGCAAAGAAGACTATCTTGTAACTCAGCATTTTACAGATTAATACAGTAGCAGGTTATTACAGGTTAATCAAGTTTCATTAATTTGCAAAGCTTTCCTTTTACCTTTCAATACGCTAATGTGTTTGCCTTCAGAATCTCAGGTGTCATGCTGTGTGAATTTGATAAGGAATTTATCGTGTTTAATCTCAGAAACTTTATTTTCCCACCTCATTTTATATGTGTTGGTATACAATCAAGTTTGATTCCACAGGTTGTATGTCGTGCATTTGACTTACTTTACTATTTTAGTTGTGAAGACATTCTTTTCCTTCGAAGATAGTAATACAGTCAAGCCTTCATATAAATTATTTATGTGGTTAAACTGTTCAGATTTAGTTGTGTGAATAGGATTATTAAAGTGTAATTGTGAAACAGGTTGCATGCAATACCATCATTTAGGTGCATCACCGAGGTTTTCATTTGAGTTCATGCATTCAGTTTAGTCCCTTTTACCCTTTCCTCAGAATAAATTATTCAAGTACTTAATTGATCATCATATAGGAAGCCAGCCTAGAATCCGGAGGTTCTATCTTCGCCATAGGATTACCCACAGCCTAAAAAGAGTTCCCATGTTTCAACAGATTGCTGAATTTAATTATTCAAGTGTTCGGGTGCAATCTGTTTGATAACACTTATAAAGGCAAGGATGAGAGATAGGATTAGACACGATCATAACAAGTGTCTTAATCCTATCACATGAGACAACTAACTCATAACTACCTAGGATAATGTAAAGTCTAGATAAGACAACTAAGACTTCTAGAAGAAAACTTATAGCCTAAGTAAACTTAACATGTCAACTAAGTCCCCTAAGTCCCTAGTAAAGAAATAACTAGGTACAAGAATTTATTCACACCAACAAAAATGGCCCAGCCACAAGTTCTAGAATATTCCAGGCAACAACAGGTTGAAAACCAAACTTTAGTTCCTACAATGACTAAAGACCTATCACTTACCCAAAGACCAATTAAATCTCTTGATGTAACCCAAATTAGTAAGGTATCAGATTACACTGCCTCTCCCTACAAGAATGTTCTAGGGAGGATGGATGGAGAGTTATAAGAAAAAGAAAAGAGCCCTCAGATTCTACTGTTAGGAAGGATGATTTCATCAATCATCAAGGGGTTCTTCACCTTTCAGCACAGCTTAACCTCAAACCTTTGGATCAAACTTCTACTTCACCTCCCCCTCTACAAGATAAAGGTCTAGGTACCTATCTCCTTCTAGTGTTGACTTGGACACCTTAGATTAGACCAATTTAGCAAGATAAAGATCAAGATCTCCAAATCTCCTATTTCTAATTCTGGTACCTTTGATCATTCTATCTTTGTTGCTAACCGTTATGAAGCCTTGCCACTAGAGGATGATCCTTCTCCCCCCTCTTTGCCATGATTTATAAAATAGTGTCTTGGAATGTGAGAGAGATTTCTTTCCCTCATCATAAATATGGTGTTAAGGATATGATTGCCAAGTGGAAACCTGATATAGTTTTCTGTCAAGAAGTTAAACTTGTTGGTCTTTGCCTTGATCATTCTCTATCCAATGTATGGAGAGATGCGTCTTTTCTTCATACATCACATAGATAAGGAAAGGGGGAGTGATTATTGGTTTAGCTTCTTGGATTTATAAGTTTTTCATTAATAAAGGTGAGGACCCATCGCCTAGTTGTGTGTGAGCCCTAGCTTTTATCAATGGCCAACCTATTGGTTTATGCTCAGTCTATGCACCTAACATAGTGAAAGACAAAATCGAGTTGTGGGATTGGATGCATAAAAACCTCCCTAATGTAGATTGGGTTATAGGAGGTGATTTTAATATGGCTGAATATCATAATGATTGAAGTTGGGAAAATCATATGAAGTTAAGCAATGGATAAATTTGATAAATGGTTGCTTTGTTGCAACTATGTGGGGTGATTGATCCAATCTATAATAAAAGCTTTAGCCATGGCAATAATTGGTACACATGGTCTAATTACAAATTTGGAAATGATCGAAAGTTGAGTAGAGTTGATAGATTTTATAGTTCTAATTTACATGTTATTCATGATACTATTGGCTATAGTGTGAATAGATTATTTTTCTACTCCCACTAATCACTTTCCAATTTTTTGTTTGGTTTCAAGAGATAACAACAGTGTGGCTACAATTTTTCCATATAAACTTAATACCTTCCTTCTAAGAAACCAGTCCTGTGTGGTTGCTCTTGCTAGCATTTTGAATTCCATCACCAAACCAAGCAAAGTTGAGTCTTACAGGGGTTGGTGGTATTTTTCTATTTCACAATGTGTTCAATTCCTTCATGCATTTGGTAATAGATTGTCTGGCAATGAAAACGTAAGGAAAATTATCTGCAAGGGAAACTTGAACGCAACAAAAAATTGCTCAATGTCAATCCTAATAATATCAATCTACAAACTATTATAGCATCTATAGAAACTCATCTTTGAAAAATTGACATATACAGGGGTCAAGGAGCTAAAATAAAGGTCAAATTGCATTGGGTCAAAAAGGGCAATAGAGGTTATAAATAATTCTTCAAATTTCTAAATTACGAGCATAAGAAGGAATAAATCGGAACCATTCAGGATGATTCGGGTTTTGTTCATACTAACCCGAAAGAGGTTAAGGATTTGTTTCAGAAATCTTATGAGATACTATTTAAAGAAGACCCCCATTGGCTAGACATACAACCAATTCAAGAAGATATAATCAAAGATCTTATTCTGAAGAAGGTTGATACTAATTATAATCGATTTTTAGACTGGGAGTTGTATATGGAAGATCTTGAACATGTTTTCTAAAGGGATCCTAACAAAAGCCCTTGTTTTTATGGACTTTCAGTAGAATTTTATCAAACCATGTGACAACACATTAAAGATGACTTCTATCTTGTTTACATAGAGGCTTTGGAGCATGGTTCTTTAGGACCCAATATTAATAAAGAGCTTATTAAGCTTCTCTCGAAAGGGAAAAATGATGACACTATTTTTGGATGGCATCCTATCACTTTGATTAACACCTCTTATAAAATTATTGCTAAAGTTATTGCTACAAGGATTAAATCGACAATGAAACAAATATTTAGGCTAGAACAAACTAGTTTCCTTGGTAGGAGATTTGTCTTTGATAACTTGATCCTTGCTTGGGAAAATAATTGAATGGGCCCAACAATCAGCACAAAATGCTCTATTGATGAAGCTAGATTTTGATAAAGCATGTGATAGAATATGCTGGAGATTTATTCTTAAAATGTTTCAATGGTTGGGTTTTGGTCCTAAAATAAGTAAACATGTCCAAATACTATTCACAAATGTTAATGCTCAGTTGGTTATAAACAAAGATTTGTCAAGCACCTTCCCCTTGCAACATTCAATCAAGCAAGGTTGTCCATTGTCACCTTTTATTTATATCCTTCTTGTTGATGCTCTTGGGTGTATGTTGCAAAAGTATAACCAAATGAATTTGATAAGTGGTATTCATTTACCTAACAGTGTTGTGGTTCTTAACTCACACCTTGTTGATGATAGCATACTTTTCCTACAAAACTCAAAAGAGGAGATTAAGAATATAATGGGAGCACTTGAACTTTATTATGTTGTGTTTGGTTCTAAGTTAGCTCCTCATAAAACTGAATTTCTCATGGTAAAAGCATAGATTGTCCCTTATTAGATATTGAAAGAGTGGAAATAAATTAAACATGGTCAAATTTCTTGCTACTTGGGCATTCCATTTGGGTTGATGGTTTCACTTTTTGATATATGGAACTAGTTTTTAAGCAAGTTGAGGAACAAGCTTTGCACTTAGACAAATACAAGTTGTGAATTGTATATTTTGGCTTCACATGTGTACTATTCCTCTTATTGGATGCCTTAAAAAAAAGTTTATAAAGACTTAAACAAAATCATCCAATACTTTTTATAGTCTAATTGGAATGGTGAAATTATTTTTAAATCTACCTCCTAGTTGCACTATATCCAACCTAAATCTAAAAGGAAGTTGGGCATGTTGGACCCTAGAACTCAAGGAGTTTGTTTGTCAGCTAAATGGATAGTTAGAGTGATTAATGGTGATGAGCCATATAATATTTTGGTTCAATATTGGATTGAACAGGCTACTGTAAAAAAGAAATGGCAGTCAGTTTGTTGGTTAGATAAAATTTTGATGGCTCTTTATTTTAAGCTAAAAGCTTCATTTTCTCTTCTACCAATATGGAAGGCTTGGTAGCAGGTCTAAATGTCTTAATTAGAAAAGTGCATCCTTGCAACATGGCTTTGGTTTTGGTTCACCATCCATCTGGTGAAATAGAATAGTTCAATACCAGGGTCAACCTCTTGCTGTCTCGTTTCCAAGATATGCTTACACTCTATCCAATAAAGGGATTCATCAATTTGGGGATCTTTGGGATTTTAGTGCTATGAATTATGTTAATTGGAAAATCATTAAGAATATTTTTGTCTAAACATTAAGTTTCAAGGCTTTGTTATTTTTTTGAAAGCTTTTGTTCCTATGGACCTTGTTATAAAATTATGCACTCCCTTGCAATGTAATTTCATCAAGGATTGGTGGTGGTTGTCCAAGTTTTAGTTTGGATGCTTTCCTTCAAAAAAGAAACATATCTAAGCCTTCTACCTTCCTTGTCTTTAAATCCTAGGCTAAATCAGAAATGGAAATGCAAGCTCAAAGAAAAGACATGGAGAAGATTGAGTGCCCAAATATGGAGATCGAAAGCTGAAACTAATGCTCAAGTTTTGGCTTGGAAAATTCTACCTTTCAAATTCCCTATTGGTGATAGATTGGAATACATAGTGGTGCAACCAATTAAATGTCCTTTCTACTAGCACAATGAAAGTTTGAAGCACCTTTTTTGGGACTGTTCATGGGCTAAGAGAAAATGGAATGTTAATTCTTTCCTAATATTTTTAAACATACATTAAACTAGAAAGAAGCTATTTTAGGCTTCGGCCTCCAAAACAATATTGTCGTTGATTCGACTAGACATAACATTTTGCTTAATATATGGAAAAGTAGATGTTTATTAGTTTTTTCAAAGCATAATGTTCATTAGGAAAGGGAAATGTTAAAGTTTTACTCTGATATCATTTTCGAGATTGTCTTCTTGTGTTCTCAATTGAAGGTCCCAAAAGAGAATGTGAAGATTAACAACCACTTGGACAAGATAAAATTTCAATTGTTACAGTTACATAAAAAAATACTTTGTGCTCCAAAAATTTATAATGTATGATAAAATTCAGAATTGAAAACAAGTCTTTGTACTGTATAGAGTCTCTTTTTCTTGAGATTTATAAGACTGCTGGAATTATTGTAACTCTCCAAATAATTATAATGTATGATAAAATTCAGAATTGAAAACAAGTCTTTGTATTGTATGGAGTCTCTTTTTCTTGAGATTTATGAAACTCCTAGAATTATTGTAATTGATTTTATTTATATGGCAGCATGCTGATTGCCTATTTCTATGTATCTTTTTTTTTTTTTTAAATTAAAAAAAAGAAAAATATGCGGCACCATGGCATCAAAAACATACTAGTGAAAGTCTAGGCATAGCAATCCGCATTTTAAATTGGCATTTTCTCTCCATGTTCGCAGTAGAGTTCATACCTCCATTAAAAAGATTGTACAGCAGATTTTGTAAGCTCCCTCGAGAATCTATAAACTCCGTCAAATTCCACTGTATTTTGTCCTGAATCTGTAGGGTTATAACGTCAGGATATCATGGTTATGGTGCCTTGGAAAATGAAATCCATCGCCTCTAAACACGCCATAAATATGCAGATTACGGTTTCCCATTGCCAAGATTCGAACTCAAATTTGACGGACCTACTATTTTTGCTTGAATTTGTACGGTCTTTGAGGGCATTTTTTCCTCCCCGTTGTGTTATCGCGGAATCTAGCAGCGCTCATTCCACGGATAACCCCCTACGAAACTTGTCCGTTTCCTAGGATTCGTGAAGTTCAAGTACGCACAACGGGGTGATTTTTGAGTCACCTCGAAGTGCGTTCCCAAGTCTCGAATAGTCAATTCGAGCATTCCACCTTGTTCTCCTCGCAAAGACCTTCGAAACGAGATCTTTCGCGACTTTTCACTGTTAATACTTTGCAAATTACGGAAGATGCAGTAGCACTCAAAAAGTGCGCCCCTGCACGAAAAATCCAAAATTTGGCTAAGTCTGGAAATGTAAGGGCGCTAAAATTTAGCGCCCCTGCATGAAGTGAAAATTGTAAAAAATGCAAGAGCGCTAAATTTTAGCGCCATTACATTTTTTCTCAACACTTGAACTTTTTTCATTCCTCCGGCACGTTTCTTCACAATTTCACGTTTTTCGTCAATCGTGCCACTTTTCGTGCGTAAATTTATTGCACGACTTGAGTTAGGTTTTTAATTTTCATTTGCAAAGTTAAGTGAATGAATTCGCCACTTTTGTTGTTTATGTTTTATTTCTTTTGCATCTCCTCTTGCTGTGTGTTTTCCTTTCATCTGCAAAATCACGTTTTTTGGAGATTCGCCATTTCTCTCTTCAACAAGCTTCGCGTTTTGCCCTGGTAAGACTTTCATTTCGGCTTTGTATTGTCATTTGTATATGATCTTTGTACATTCACGTTTTGATTTCTTCATTCACGTTTTTATTTCATTCCTTTTTTCTATTCGCGTCTTCCTTCATTCGCGTTTTCCTACAAGTTTATGCAATGGAACCTTCATTCATGGTTTTGAATTCGCGTTCTCTCCTATGCGTGTTCATTTAGTGCCCATTCCTTCTTTTCATTTCCATGCTCTTACCCTATACACTCGCGTTTTTGTTCTCGCCTTTCAAAGTGTTCTTCATTCGCGTTTTCTGTCCATCGTTTGTCTTCATCGTGGCGAGCCTTCGTTACCCTACACATTCTTCTCTCGCCACCTACGCGTTCTTCTCTTATCCGCCAATATGGTCGATGTTCTGTGGGCACTCGTATCTATCCAACGTATCCATGTTGTCTCTCTCTATGCGTTTTGGTGAACGTTGAAGAGATCTGTTATTGTGAAAAAGAATTCCCTCAAAAATGGGAGGCGTATGTAATAGAATGAAAGCAAACTCAAGCTCTCATGATTCAAACAAATTTCCATCTCCAAGCCTGAGCGCTATCGCCATTCCCTCTTGCATCTACATCTCAAAAGTTTCAAGAAAAAGCAGAGGCGCTGAATTTTAGCGCTAGAACATTTTTGAGAAAATGAGAAATTACCTAACACTGTAAGATGTAAGGGCGCTAAAATTTAGCGCCCTTGCATCAAAATCATCTTTCACCAAAAAGCTAAAGCGCTGAATTCTAGCGCCATGACATCAAAAGAATGTCATAAAATTGCCTAACACTAAAAATGTAAGGGCGCTAAAATTTAGCGCCCTTACACCAAAAGCAATTTCTCAGAATGTAAGGGCGCTGAATTTTAGCGCCCTTACACTTTTTTCTGGCTTTTTCCAGACCTTTCCAAATGCACCCCATTTTTGACCAGTGCATCCTTGAGCTCCATTTTTCTGCATTTGTGCATCGTTTTGCGTGCCTCGCCATCATCTCTATGCTTTTCCACCCTCGTGCTCGTTTCACGCTTTCCCATGTTTCCTAACAAATTGGTGTTTGTTCTGGCTAGACGGATTGCAGTCTACTCTCAGAGATCGTCCAGTTAAGAGTGCTCAGTGTTCCAGTTTCTTTTGATGACTGCAACGAAACCTCCTTCTTCTTCGAAAGCAAAAAGCAAGATGAAGTACAAATATCAAGGCGTCTATCCGCCAACTATGGTACTTTCGAAAGTTGAAGAAATAAAGGATACAGAAGTTGGCCATCAAGATTTGGTTGACTTTGCAAAGTTGACAGAGACGAAGCCTCTTCCTGATTCAATGAGGGCAATAGTACACAGTAATCTCCACTTGGTGGCAATGTTCCCCACAGCTGCGCACAATACTGAGTTTGTTCTTCAAGTTGCGTCTCATTACATCCGAGAAAGCAGAAGTGTGATCGACTCTTCCGGGCATGAGATTTTAAGACTCGACCCCGATTTCTTTGACATCGTCTTCAAGGTTCCTCACATGGACAAATATATTGACATTTCTATATCAAAAGCACAGGAGATTTTCGATGCTGATCCTAATAAAGCCAAACAGTTGATAAATACTCAATGGCTTAAAAAGCCTAGATCGTCTGTTTCCAGATGGCCGAAAGGACTCCTGAGAAGTGACTTCAAAGATGACGTCAAGGATATGATCACGTTTCTGAGCAGAGTGAAAGGTTTTCCGGAATCATCCACCTTTCACGATTGGATGTATGAGTACATCAGGATCATAAGGAGGCAGAAGGTGCATATTGACTGGGGTAAACAAATCAGTGATGAGATGCACGAACAGTTGATCAATGCTCCTTCACATTGAAGTTCTACATGACTTCTTACCTGGTGTACGCAGCAGCTGTGATGAGGCAATTCCCAGGTCTATCTACAAAAGGGAATCGAATGATGGTGCCTGTGTACAGATATTTCTATCAGTTGGAGCTAAAGGAAAGCTTTCATCATTTTAGACGGGTCACTGATGCTTTCTTTGCGCCCTTACTCTTCAACTTTGATCCATCCTTGGAAAGAAGAAGAGTGTCTGATGAGGCTTATAAGGTGGTAAGTAAAGTTGGATGTATTTTTCTTCAATTCCCAACATTTACTTACTTGAGAGTAGGTTGTTACACCGGTTGTCCCTACATGCTACCACGTTATCCTTCGGATAAGTGGGTTCTCATGGAAACATGCAGACAGCTGATGTCAGTGCAGAAAGAACGAAGAAACAACCACAAGCGTGGATTCAAGTTCCCACTGACCATCGGCAGATATACTATCCAAACTGCACAAAAAGCTAAGTCTGTCTATGCTGAGATGCAGATCATGACCATCAAAACCTACAGGTATAGGTTTGATTTTGACTACCGAGATGTCAGAAAGAAGTTGCAAAAGGGTCACCAACACAGGTACCGTTTTGAAGACATCTGGGCAGATTGCAGAGATGAAGAAGCCATTCAAAAGATGGACTATTGCAGATTGACAGTTCAACAAATCAGAGATCTTGGTATCGCTGACCTACCAGAGGATTTTGAGGATCCAGGTGATATCATGAACGCTGTCTATGATGAACAAGGCGTTGCTAAGAGGCCGTTACCTGCAATACAGTGGTCTAGGAAAGAGGTCACCAGCATGAGAGAAAGGCTGAGACCAATCCTAGCCAATACAGAAGAATGGTTACACAAACATGGTTATGCAATGAAAAGTTTCAGGACAGACTCAGAAGGAGAAGAGTCCGAGGCAGAAGCACGCCAACAGCAAGAACTTCGCGACAAAAACAAGTCAGCGGCCGTTCCCACTTCTTCGCGGAGAGGCCCTAGGATTAAGTTCACTGTTGGTAAGAAAGATACCCAGGCTGTCCAAGAGACAGAAATGACGGAATCTCACCCATCTCGCTCTAAGGGTAAAAATCCCATCTAAGAGGAGATAGATTCCGATGAAGAAGATACTTCAAGCGACCAATCCGCTGAAGATGAAGATTCAGCAGAAGCAGACTCCGATGCTGAAGAGGTTTCTGAAAGCGGGCAAGAGTCTGATGAAGATTCTGAAGAAGGATCTGAAGGTGACTTCGAAGGTGAACCAGAATCGGAGAGGCAAGAGGGTGATCAACAGGAACCCGAGCATGATGAAGAAATAACTACTTCTCCCGAGAACGTAGTTGAGGAAATTCACAGAACATCATCGCCCATGACTTCAAACGTTCCTCATACCCCTTTTGAGTCAAGAATTCCTTCACCTCCTGCTCCCTCATCACCTATTCCTACCACGAGCATTCCTGCAGCCGAGATATCCCCTATCCCTGCAGCATCAACCCAGCTTGATACTCCATCAGTCACAAGCATTCATACGGTTGATATATTGTCAAGCCCACCATCGTCCATTCCTAGCTTGTCTTCGCCAACGTATGATATCACTTCTGAGAACGAATTCAATCGTTTCATGAATGAGTCAATGCGTGATCAGCTCAATGTGTCAACTACAGGAGCGATGATGACAAACACTTCTCCAATTGTCACGATACCATTGGTGAGTTTAGATGTGATAATAACTTCAGAGGTGGCAATGGCGACCGACTTGACAGTAAATCCAGAAGTTCACACTTCTTTTCTTCCTCCTTGGCTAATATCTCAAGTGTCGAAGCGTAAAAAGCAAATGATTTCTCCAGAGGAACTCGACCTTGAAGAGATAGCTCTTCCAAAGGCTAAAGGGAAGAAGAAGGCAAAAGTATACTCGAGGCTGAATGTTGATAAATCTGGCCACAAGTATGCCGAAATTGGCATACCACCGAATCAAGAAGGTGATGTCAATATGGAGGACTACACAGTAACAAAGGTCCAAATGGCAAGATACTAACTAAAGTGTGCAAAAGCCGAAGCGCGCAAGTCACGGGATATCTTGGGTGAAGGCCGACAAAGTTGAGCAATCTCGTAACATGTACAAACGAGGCGTGAGCATTGCCAATTGTTGTAGAAAGAGACTTCAATGGTTCTCCAAGTAATGCACAACCGGCCGACAGCAGGCATTGAAGACCAAAATTGCCAAGAAAGCTTCCAGAAATTACTCCAAAGGTGGTGTTGTATGACTTTGTTGAAAAAGATCATCGAACACGATCTCGACATAATTTTGGCTAAGTGGATGAGAAACCACTATGTTATCCCAAGCTCACCACGAGCTTGATAAATAAAGAAAAGAGCGACTTTCCCGTGAGCGCAGAGACATGGAAAAATGCCCTCATGGTCATATCGGAAATGAAAACAGTAAAGCTTCCAAAGCAAATTATGGGAGGTTGGGGTAATTCCCCACAAAGAAAAGTTTTAGAGGTAAGAGAATCAATAAACACAGATTCAAGTGGTTCAATCTCTCATTGAAGACCTTCACCAAGTACAGGAAGATGTCGACGGGCATCGCAACATTCTTGACAAAAGTATCAGAGAGTTGCCTGGTCAACTTCTTGAGGACAATCGTATCTTCCTACCGGCCGCAGAAATATCCCTCATCTTCAAAGAAGCCATCATGAATTTGATTGGATGCAGCCACTTCCTTCTAAGCTTCATCAACATCATTTGTATAAGGCGTCTCATTGGACAAATCCTGAAGACGTGATTCTGACAGTAAGAAGGTCTACTCTTTATCTGCCATGAGATCGATCACGAGAATCCACACCATTGTGGATTACACCGTTGGTCCAGATGAGAAGTTCGTGCAGGAGACTAGGAGGAAATTTGAAGACTTCCGCGCCCAATGCAAAAAGACGTGAAGCAGCCTCCTATTCTCCACTGTTAGACATTTCCGGTGCATCCCATAATGCATCTTGTAAATATTTCTCGACATTTTCGAATGTCATTTTGTAAATTGTAATTACACCAAGTCCAAAGATGTAATATTTTGAAAACAAATTACACTTTGACTTTGGTCAAAGTTAGGTGAGATCTCCAAAAATCGCCCACCTAACTTTCCTTAATTTTCTCAATCTCTTTCCTTATTTTGCTCATCCCTCTTTCTATATATTGTGAGGGATTTTCATTGTAACATATCTTTTAGCCTTTTGCAACGAAGTGCTGCCCTTTTGTAAGAAAACTTGTGAAACTTTGCGTTCATATTTTGTGAATGAGATTCAATCAATAAAGGAAAGGATTGCAAGCCAAACTTTGTGTTGGATTCGATACTTTTGTAAGTTGATTCGATTTGGTAGTGATTAGTTCGAGGAATCTGAAAGACTCTAAGTGGTTGATGTAAACTTTGTGTTACATCTATTATTTAGATTGCATTGTTATTTTGTTTATCATTGGTTGAGTGATCTATAAGACTTTGCGCTTATAATCATTTATACTCTTGCATGTTCTTGTTGGATAATCTATAAGACTTTGTGCTTATAATTATTCATTCTCTTGGATACTTTGTCGAAAGATCTACAAGACTTTGTGCTTGTAATCGTTCGTGCTCGTTGACATTTTGGTTGGATGATCTACAAGACTTTGTGCTTGTAATCGTTCATGTTGTTCGAAGAATTGTTGCGTCTAAGAAGACTTTGTGCTTCTAACGAGCAAACGGTACGTTTATGCAGATCCGACATTGATAAAGCTACGGAACGACTTTGTGCCTTCGTGAGCTTTCCCATTTTATTTTCTTTTGTTTGTTGTTGATTACTTCTGGTATCTCTACGCTTCGCTTTGACGAGATAGAGATATTGGCATTACTGCTGGTTGTTAGTTTTTAGTTATCAAGAATTCGGAACTTCCAACACGTGAAACATTGTAAACATCTTCTCTGAAAAAAGAGAGAAGTATGAATGTAACACACCCCCCCCACTCCGTGACTTTCGTGTACATTGTGTAATTACTTTTGTGATTTACTATTGTTTCTCTTAGCAGTAAGAAGGGCGCCTCCCCTTTCCGAGAGGAGAGATTCACATCTCACATAGCTGTGGCTGAAGTCCAAGTTGTGTAATCTGTCGAAAGTTGATTACATAATTTTCACCCAACAGTTTTTTGGCGACTCTACTGGGGAACCTACATACGCAATCTGAGCCTCACGCTTCGGATTGAAGTAGATAAGTTTCCATTTTCTTGCTGTTCTTTTGTATATTGTTAACTCTGTAACACCCTTTGTATTCAGATTTACATTCTGGCGGACCGAATATATACAAGAGGATTGAGGGCTCAAGGAATAACAGATCCACTCTTTGAAGAGTTGCTGCAACGTGACTTCCCATTTACTCTTCCACGAGCAAGGTCACCATTGCAGCGGGCTATAAGCTTCCCTCCACGTAGCCAAAGATCTCCAATCCCAAGTGTTTGGTCAGTTTATCGCAGACGTCCTGTTCAAGCACCTGTTGTGCAACCAGTCATGGCCGCACCACCTGCTGGACCGTGGGGAAATGCTTTTGGTCCCCTCCGTTTGACTCCACCTTTACACGAACTCCCTCGTGTATCCAGGAAGCATCTTCCAAAATTTCAAGGTGATGGCAAACAACACCCCGATGAGCACATATCCGCATTTTACATAGTATGCGGCGTTCTGGGCATTGAGCACGAGGATGTTTCCGTAAGATTGTTCATTGAATCCCTTCAAGGGATTGCAGCCGAATGGTTCTTTACTCTTCCCAATGCTTCCGTCACCAATTGGGCCACTCTTCGCACTAAATTTGAAGAAAGGTTTAAGCCTGCCGAAGATTCACATGCTTTATTGGCGCAACTCACCACCATGCGTAAAGAAGCTCACGAGCCTATGCGCGAGTTTGTGGCTAAATTCAACAAGTTGGTGACACGGATCCCCAATGATGCAAGACCAACGGATCACAACCTGAAATGCTTCTTCATCAACACCCAATTACCCAAGGTAAGTTTCTACTTGCGTAGGGAAAATCTTGTTAATGTTGCAGCAGCCCAGCAATTGGCTACCAGTCTAGAGGACGACATGATCCTTGCTGGAGAAATCAGGATGGGAACTAACGGAAATAAAAGGATGCAAGCCTCAGGATCTTCAGCATCCAACACCAATGCTCCCACTGCCAGCTCAAATTTCACAGATCCCATGGTCCAAAGGTTGGCAAATGAAGTTCTCTCTCTTAAGAAGCAGGTGTCGAACAATAACAATGGTAACAACTACAAAGACGTCCCTAGGAGGACTTTTCCTAACTATGCTGGCAACAAAAATCAGAATCGTCTCCCAGCACCTCCAGGACGACTTGCTCTTGAAGCCCCGCCTGCTAACAATGCCGCTGGGTACTATGAGACTGAACAAGATGATTATGCTCAGCCCGAATATCCTGAAGAAGAAAATGCCGATCTCTTCCAAGAAGAAGAAATTGGATCGGCTGGCGACTCCAAGATCAGCTATTTGCAAATGATGGAAGAAGAAGAAGAAGAAGATGATTTGGTGACTGACGCTTATGCTGTTTTTACGCGGCATCAACAAAGTGAACTTGACAAAGCTCAAGCTGTTGCTGCTGTCCTAGAAAAGGAGAAGCCGCCCATAACGATTGCCAAAAGAGGATCTCCTCTCCCTTGGCAACCTAAGAAAGCAGCAAATCCGCAAGTAAGTGCACCCCGTTCTTCTTCGTCAACTCCCATTGTTCCTAAAGCTAATCCTCCCGTTCCAAAGACCAATGTGCCTTTTGTGAAACCAATCAGTGAAGTTACGGCTTCCAACCTACAAAGTTCTTTCCAGGCTTTCGACATCATTGACCATGCCAAGAAAACCAAGGTTCAAATGTCCGAGGCTGAATACCTCAAAGCCAACCCCGACCAATTTGACAGGCTTGTCAAGTTCGTAAATGATAAAAAGATCTCCCCAAGTCAGGATATTCCTCCTGACGTCCCAGTTACTCCTAAACCCAAAGTGTCACAGAGTAACCTCGTATCTAATCCTCCAACCGCTTCTGGACGCATTGATCCATTTTTCATCTCACTACTTGTAAATGGTTTCAAGCTGAGTAACTGTGTCATAGACTCTGGTGCGTCTGACAATGTGATGCCCGCCAAGGTAGCTACTGCGTTAGGCCTTGAGATGACCAAAACCTTCAGCCGTTGCTTTTCCATGGAAAATAAGCAAGTGCCATTGATCGGTCAGATCAAGGATGCCCAATATGCATTCGCCGCATACCCGGAGAAGAAGATAAAAATGACGGTCCTCGTGGCCGATGTACCAGCTTCCTACGGTATACTCCTCGGACGCAATTTCTGCAAAGATGTTGGAGGAGAGCTAAGTATGGATATGTCTGAAGCAAGAATACCAGTAAAAGGTGTGATGCAAAAGCTGATTCCCGAAAAGGAATCAAAGTTTTCAGTTGTTGAGTCCAATGATCCCAGAGCTCAGATTTTGTTCGAATCATCAGGCGTGGGAACTTACTACCTACAAACAGATGAGGTAGGAGAATCCTCAACTCAAAATGAGCTAGAAAAAGATGATACTTCGTCAACTTCAGATGAAACGTCATCAAGAGATTTGTCCATCTCCGACCATGAATCTTCATCAGAGGATGAAGTCTTGGATTTTGACACTGTTCCAATTGGTGATTCCAACGGTGTCTGGCTGCTCGAGTTCGATGGTAGCTGCTCTTCGACCGGTTCTGGAGCAGGAATGGTTTTCATTTCGCCATCAGGGAAGTTTTTCCCTTTCTCCTTCAAGCTGCAGTTTGATAACACCAATAACACCGCCGAGTATGAAGCCCTGTTACTGGGAATGCAAGTTGCATTGAAGAAGGGTATAAAAAACCTTCATGCGCAAGGTGATGCCGAGTTGATAGTATGTCAAGTGAGAAATCTCTATCAAACAAAGAATGAAAGACTCAGGCATTACCGCAATCTAGTATGGGATTCCATTGAGGAATTCGAGGCTTTCGATATCTCCGTTGTTCCCAGAGAATACAATACTAGAGCTGATTCCCTTGCGATCTCCGCCACGCTCTTGGTACCACACAAAGACTTTCAAGGTTCTACCTACACCATAGAGTTGGTTTTCCGCCCAAGTGTACCTGACAATTCAGAAAACTGGCAGATTTTCAACGACGACCATCAAATTATCGCCTTCCTTGAGAAAGCTGAGAATTTCGATGAATTGTACTTTGAAGGCAGCAATTCTCCACTTCGAGAATCCGTGACCGATCTAGATCCTATCACGGGTGAGGAATATCTCCAACTCAAAGGGAATAAGATCCCTAAAGGATTGGTATCCTTGGAGAAACTTTTTGACAAACATGATCGCCACGTCAAGAAACAACTCTCAGATTCTGACTCATCTAATGAGGTTGAACAGATAAATTTGGGAACTGAGGCCGATCCTAAGATGGTCAACATTGGCAAATGTTGCACGACCGAAGAAAGAAGACAGTTTGCTCAACTACTGCAGGAGTACATCGACGTCTTGGCGTATTCATATGACGATCTAAAGTCATTTCGGCCCAAGGAAGTGCAACATGACATTCCTCTCAAGGTTGGTGCTTTACCTTACAAACAAAAGCAGAGGCAGTACAATCCCAAGATTTCTGGAACGATTTTAGCTGAAGTTCAAAAGATGCTGAATGCGCGGATAATTTTCCCTATCCATCATTCAACATGGATAGCCAATATCGTCCCTGTTCGTAAGAAGAATGGTGAAATCCGCATTTGTGTAGATTTCAGAAATCTAAATCAATTGTCTCTCAAAGACAATTACCCACTTCCAGTGATGGATCAAGTTCTACAAAACGTAACTGGATCCGAGATGCTCTCCATGCTAGACGGATTTTCCGGTTACAATCAAATTGAAGTGAATTCAAGCGATCAACACAAAACCGCTTTCACAACGCCTTGGGGAACCTTTGCGTATCGTAGGATGCCGTTTGGTTTGATCAATGCCGGCGCTACATTCCAACGTGCCATGGATCTTGCTTTCCGTGACATAATGGGTAAGTTCATTGTGGTGTATCTTGACGATCTTACAGTGTTCTCCAAGCAACGCCATGAGCATTTCTATCATTTGAGACAAACTCTGGAGAGGTGCCGCCAGCACGGCATTTCCCTCAATCCCAAAAAGTCAACTTTTGGGGTGACAGAAGGTAAACTTCTTGGTCACGTAGTATCTGCTGAAGGAATTAAGATTGACTCAGAAAGAGTCAATGGAATCAAGTCACTCGTTTTGCCATCAAGCAAGAAAGCCGTTCATTCCTTTTTCGGCAAGGTGAACTTCTTGAGAAGATTTCTTCCAGACTTTGCTGAAAAGACTCGTCACATTGTGAACATGATGAAGGGTAATGCCACGTTTCATTGGACGGCGGAAGGAAAAGCAGCGTTCGATGACATCAAGGAGGCCATCGCTCATGCACCCGTATTGGTTTGCCCTAATTACACCAAGGAGTTTGTGATGTACAGTTATGCTTCCGAGCATACGCTATCAGCAATCTTGGTGCAGGAAAATGATGAGGGTTTTGAATCCCCCATTGCATTCATGAGTTGTCCTCTAAAGAATTACGAGTTGAAATATTCTCAGATGGAAAAGCACGCTTTCGCAGTGGTGAAAGCCGTCAAGCATTTCCGGTTCTACATTCTGGGCAGTCATGTCAAAGTCCTCGTTCCAGATTCGACTGTCAAGTCTATCCTCACACAACAGGAATTTGGAACGAAAAGAGGAAACTGGATTGCTAAGATTCAGGAATATGATCTAGAGATAAAGCCTACTAAGCTGATACGTGGACGTGGCCTTTGTCAGCTCATTGCAGAAAACAACCCAGGCGAAGAGATTCCGGAAGATGAGGAGGTCTCAGATGAAGAGGTTGATCCTAGTACACTTCCTATGGTACTATTCGTTAGCACCACTGATGAATGGTTTTCCAACATAGCTCACTTCCTGACATACGGAGAATGTCCTAATCACCTAACTCCGAAAGAAAAAAGGACCGTCAAGCTAAAGTCAGCTAATTTCGTCTTGTGGGATAGCGGCTTGTATAAGCGTGCAATGGATGGAACATTTCTCAGGTGTGTTGATAAAGAGCAACAGCAAAAGTTGCTGAAATCTTACCATGATTTGGCATGTGGTGGGCATTTCTCAGCGCCAGTAACCGCTCACAAAATCCTGAGAGCAAAGTATTACTGGCCTACACTCTTTCAGGACACGTACTCTTGGGTGCGTAAGTGTGAATTGTGCCAACAGTTTGTTGGCCGTCCAAAATTGGCATCTTTGCCGTTAAAACCTGTCGTGATTGATGAACCTTTCCAACAATGGGGCATTGATTTCATAGGTGCAGTGAATCCATCGTCAAGTGCTGGACACGTCTATGTTTTGACGGCTACAGACTATTTCACCAAATGGGTGGAAGCAATACCTACCAAGCGTGCTACTTCAGAAGTAGTGTGCAATTTCTTAAAAGAGAATATTATTTCCAGGTTCGGTGTGCCGAACAAGATTGTTGCGGACAACGCTTCTGCTTTCTCGTCAAATGAGATCACGGAGTTTTGTTTCGAGCATGGTATCACTTTGTCACATTCTTCCGACTATTATCCGCAGGGTAATGGTCAAGCGGAATCTAGTAACAAGAATCTGGTAACTATAATCCGCAAGCTGGTGGACGAGAATCAACGTTTGTGGCACAAGGCTTTGTTTGACGCTTTGTGGGCAGACAGAATAACTCCGAAGCGAGCAATCGGCATGTCTCCTTTTCAGCTTTTGTATGGTTTGAATGCCGAGATTCCTATAACTTTGGAACTACCAGCCCTCAAGTTGGCTAAGGCCATTGAGGATGAGACGTTTGACAATTCTGTCGACAAGCGCATCATGTATCTCTCCGAATTGGAAGAGAATCGAGTTCAGGTGGCTGACCGCATTGCGGAACACCAGGATCAAGTGAAGAAGTTGTTCGACAAGAAGGCCAAGTCTCGAGAATTTCAAGTTGGTGACCTCGTCCTCCTATGGGACAAAAGGAGAGAGCCAAAAGGTATGCACGGGAAATTTGATTCGCTATGGACTGGACCTTTCCAAATACATCAGTTGCATGGTGAAAATAGTTTCTTGTTAGCATACGGAGATGGAACGCCATTTGCCCTTCCTCACAGTGGGCAACATCTCAAGCACTTTACGCAGTAAAGGAGTCGGCGTTGGTATGTAAATACTTTTTATTTTTTTTAAGTCCTTTCGAGTCTTTGTGTTTTGTTTTTGTCGTCGTCGTCGCCTGACTCCAAGCCCAATGGATGGACAAAGGCACTTGAATTCTGGATTTCTTCTCCCTTCGTTCTTTTCTAAAGAACAACCGAAGGAAGATCCCCAGCAGGAGCCAGCTGTTATCGCGGAATCTAGCAGCGCTCGTTCCACGGATAACCCCCCTACGAAACTTGTCCGTTTCCTAGGATTCGTGAAGTTCAAGTACGCACAACGGGGTGATTTTCGAGTCACCTCGAAGTGCGTTCCCAAGTCTCGAATAGTCAATTCGAGCATTCCACCTTGTTCTCCTCGCAAAGACCTTCGAAACGAGATCTTTCGCGACTTTTCACTGTTAATACTTTGCAAATTACGGAAGATGCAGTAGCACTCAAAAAGTGCGCCCCTGCAGGGAAAATCCAAAATTTGGCTAAGTCTGGAAATGTAAGGGCGCTAAAATTTAGCGCCCCTGCATGAAGTGAAAATTCCAAAAAATGCAAGAGCGCTAAATTTTAGCGACATTACATTTTTTCTCAACACTTGAACTTTTTTTTTTTTTTTCATTCCTCTGGCACGTTTC